>CM067530.1:7670000-7897500 GCA_034509925.1 Hirudinaria manillensis | reverse complement strand
CCGCCTCTGTAAGTCGGCTGCAAAGACAATAACAACAACAACAATAACATCAGCAACAACAACAACAGCAAGTGCAACAAGAGCACCAAGTCATTGAGAACAAGAGACAACAATTAATAAGAATCCTTCCCTCCAAAACTTACAAACAAAACAAGGAGACGATATTTTCGGAGTCGTGTGAATTTTTTCATCCTGAGAAATTTCAGACCGTAAACACCTTTATTTACGCCACCACCTTGTCAATCATCACCGTAGAAGGATCATCATCATCATCGTCATCATCATCGTCGTCGTCATCATCACCATCAGGGTCGGATTACTTCTCGTCGTCATCATCATCATCATCACAATCCTCGTCATCGTCATTCAAAGTCTGATCATCATCATCATCGCCACTGCTATCATAATCATCATCATCATCATCGCAACTATTATCATAATCATCATCACCACTATCATCACAATCATCATCATCATCACCACTACTATCATAATCATCATCATCACCATCACAATCCCCGTCATCGTCATTACATTATGATCATCATCATCATCATCATCATCACCACTATTATCACAATCATCATCATCACCATCGCAGCATACGTAGTGAGTACTCTTAATAGCGATTATGTTACAAGCGCAAAACAGCGGGAATCCGAAAGAAGTTGTGAGTTACGGCTCTCGGAAATGTCATAAAAATTTGTAATAATTAATACGTGTGTGTATATACAATGATTAGTATTATCGTTGTTGTTGTTGTTGTTGTTGATTTTGTAATCATTGATACTATAATCGCTGCTAATGTTGTTGTTGTTTTTAGGGCAGCTACTGCTGTTATGCCAGATATTTTATGAATGACATTTGTTATTATTACTATTGATGTTATTGTTGCTCTTCTTGTTGTTGTTTTTGTTGTTGTTGCTTCTAGTAGTTGCAACTACTATCATGGCAGACGTTCTGCGAGTGAGTCTTTGTATGTTTTGCAAGAGAGAGTTGTAGAACGGTTCTATTTTAGTCGCCCGATAAACAGACCAATAAACATTTTCTGAGGCATTACAAGTCGAAGGTTCCAACGCAGTGTACAACAACTACACGGTGTCTGCTCTTGTTGTTCATCTTTCGTGGTCGTTTTTCTGGCAACAAAAACAACGACGACGACGACGACGACAGCAACAACAGCAGCAACAACAACAACAACATCAGCCTCAAAAATAATTATTATTTTAATAATAAATACAGCAATGGTTGTCAACCACATTAATATCGATAATATTCATGTAAATAATAACAATAATAATGTAATAATGCATCGTAATCATCATCATCATCATCATCGCCTAATTGTAGGAAACAAACTGTTTGGATAAGAACTTCATAGCGAAATAATAAGACAGGTTTTTTTTTCAGATCAAAGAATTTCCAAAACTATCATCATCATCGTCGTCGTCATCACCATCATCATCATCATCATCAGGATCGTAATCGTCATCATCATCAGGATCGTAATCGTTTGAACGATGTACACTTATAACCAGTAAACTCAGTAAACTGTAAAGCGTGTACAATGTGTACAATGTTGGTCTTGTTGCAAGATAAACATGCTACGATACGATGATGATGCTTCCAGAAGATGAAGATGACGACGACGACGATGATGACGATTACATTGAGGATGATGATGATGACGACGACGATTACATTGACGATGATTGTAAAGAAAATGACGACCAGGGTGGCTATAAATTTGCAGCAGCGTTGACCATTTAAAAGTGTTTAAAAGTGGATTTTCATTTGCGGACGTCAAAAGAAGAATGAATTCAATAACTTCAACAATTCGTCATAAACACTCACAGTCACAGTTCAGAGTCTCAGAGCGACAGAAGAGAACAGAACTTCTGAAAGAATAAAGGCCAACAATGGCTGGCACTTTTGGCTCGTACCTTTCAGACTGGATTTATTAAGTCAGAAGCTTTCTGTTCAACCTCAGATCTCTTCTGACCTGTTTTCAGGCGACATGATTTTGGTCACATAGCTACTTATATGAGACTGATGTATCATCACCATCAACACCATTCTCATCTCCGCCACAGCCGTGTTCACCACCACCACCACCACCACCACCGCAGTCGCCACTACTACCACCACCACCATCGTCGTCGTCGTCATCATCCTCAGCTCGAGATTAGTCATCGGTTTGTGATGTCATCATCATCATCATCATCATAACGGGACCAAAGATTAATAATCGTCACGAAGCGGTCCGCGGAGGTCCAAAATTCAGGAGAACAATTTGCTCGTCCAGGATGGATTTCAGAATTTCATTTATTTTATATTTAACATTTATTTATTTTTATTTATTTTTTAATCAGTTTCATTAAAATATATTTAATTAATTTTATTTTTTATTAATTTAATAAACGAATTAATTATTAGAATATTAATATCGCGCCATTAGCTTCATTAAATCGTTAAATTAATCAAAATTAATAAATAAATAAATTAATTAATGAAATTAACTTCGATAAATACTCGGCTAAATGTTTATTTGTTCAAAGAGATTAACAGAATGCCTCGAAACGTTGAAACCACGTTTGAAATCACGTCTGAAAAGCAAAAAAAAAAATAAATAAATGGTGGTCGTAAATATTTGCTCTCAACTCGAGCAGGTTTTCGAAAGTGGAGTCTCTGTTCTTCTGGCTCGGTTCCGCTTGATTGACTTTCTAAACACGTCTAGAACTAAGATCATCATCACCTGGGGTTTACTTCCAGATTCTCGATTCCTTGATTATGGTGATCATCAATATCACCACCATCATCAAAAACCACTATCATCATCAGCACCATCTCTATCATCATCATCGTCGTCGTCATCATCATCATCATCATCATCATCATCAACCCCAGTGTCATCACCAGCACCATCACTATCATGACCACAGACATGATACAATCGTCATCCCATGAACGTCATCACCGTCAACAACTCCAACAATGTCAACGTCGTCGTCATCCTCTTCGAACTGGTTTCAACTCAGTGAATGATGATGATGATGATGACTAACGCAGAAGATCATTAATTATTAATTAGTGGCTCGATGAATATGCAAATCACCTTTCGGTACGTTTGCCTTGAATTTTTGCCTGACGACGTCAGAGATTTATTGCACAACACATGTAAAATGAAAATAAAAAATAATATAAAAAAAAAGGATAATTTGAGAAATATTTTCCCGATAATTATTTTATAAATTCTTTTTTATCGTTTAAAAAAAATTGTTTATGAAAGAATTAAACAAAAATTTATCGCAGAAAATAAATAAATAAATAAATGAATAAATAAATAAATGAATAAATAAATAAATGTTGAAGTGCAGGTCCAAAAAGTTCTGAAGTTTTCTAAAATGCAGGTCCTTTCTGACCAGTTGGAGCTGCTCTTGAACACGCACGAGGAGTGCAAACATTTGTTCGGATCTTTCTCTCTCTCTCTCTCTCTCTCTCTCTCTCTGTCTCTCTGTTTCTCTCTCTGTATGCTTGTGTGTTTCTGTGTGTCTCTATGTACGTGCTCGTGTTCTTATATGCGTGTTTACAGAGACGCGTGCGTGTTGTTATATGGATGCTCATGTAGATGATTGTAGGAGAAAGTTTGGTCAGCGAATCATTAGGGCGACGAACGTACTATTTCCAAGACGAATGGACGGATGGGTGGAGATTGAAAGTGGTCTAAAAATGAATAATCGTGAATAATCCGTGAATAATTACTTTCTAATCAATATTAATGAGCTCATGAATTATTTATTCTCGTTGCATCCAAGCAGGTGCTGAGATGGATCCATTCTCTCGATGTTTCTCAAAGGAGGATATGGTAGCGTTCAGTTCCATTTGTTTGTCCCCCGACCAAACGCCACCCATCGACTTCCAGGATCAGTCGATGCTTTCCAGCTCCGTCTTCATGTCTCCTCTGTCCATCCACTCACCGACCTCTCACTCTCTCCTCTCCTCGTCTCCAAACAACTCCTTCATGGCGACACCGCCATCGCCGGCGTCGTCATCATCGCCGAAAGCTCTTGACATTCATCGAGGAGCCGCACCGTCGATGTCACCACCTTCGTCCTCCTCATCCTCTTCGTCGTCGTCGTTGTCATCCTTGGGCAGCAACCTTCCCTTCTGTACTTCCGTCGATCTCCCTTGTCACGTGACAGGAAATAAGGTCACAAACTCGAGCGAACACCTGTCGACCGTTGCCGTGCAACACGAGACGTCGTCGCAAGGTCGTCAGGATACCGAGCAGATGGAGATGCTGGAAAGCATCCTCAAGTACCTGGAAGAAGTTTCGAAGAGCAATCCACAGACTCAGGTAAATCGTTTGATGGTGACCCTCGATGGTGGCAGGTAATTGAGGTGATTGATAATCCGATAGACCAACTCTGATTGATTCTTTCAGGAATCTTCGTCCGACTTGATGGAGGTCAGCAACGACTGTTTGAATCCCCACGAGGCTTCAGTGAAACAGGAAATTCTGGACAACATCCTGGAATTGGAAGCCAATATCCTCCAATCGACCGAACAACCGCGCAGTCTCAGTTTCTCCGATCAGCTCAATTTCAATCAAGACGTGGTCGTCACTTCCGTCTCCAATCACATCAAACCTCCGCCTCCAAGTTATCTCCAGTCCCTAATTGACAAACACATTGGCAAACTCAATCAGTTCATCAAACAAGAACCACCTGCCTTTGAGGTCCAGAGAACCATGCCACAAGTCTCCAACGAACCAATGAACGCTTTTCCCCAGAAACCCGTCTGCTTGTCTCTCGCTTCGACTGGAATCAAGAAAGAACCGTGCGATTTTGTACCTGACAAGTCGTCCAATCATACGACGTGTGACGTTGATCCAGGTGAAATGACGCCCGGACAGGCCGCCTGCAAAAAAGCCCGTAAAAGAGCCAACAGCGACTCGGAACAGCCGAAATCCAAGAAAGTTTCGACCAACTGCAAGCTATCCACGGCGGCTCTCAAGCAGCTGAGCATGTATCCGTCCGGCCAGCTGAAGCCAATGAAGCCTAGGAAGTACCCTTGCCGGCCCAGCCGAGTGCCGGTGGAACAGCGTCCCTATCCGTGTCCGGAGCAATCGTGCGACAGGCGGTTCTGCAGGAGCGACGAGCTGGCGAGGCACGTGCGCATCCACACCGGGCACCGACCCTTCCAGTGCAGCGTCTGCCTGAGGTCTTTCAGCCGGAGCGATCACGTGACAACCCACATGAGGACGCACACGGGCGAGAAGCCCTTCAGCTGTGACCTCTGCGGCAGGAGATTCTCTAGGAGCGACGAGAGGACGAGGCACATGAAGACCCACGACAAGCAGAAGTCGAGTTCACTCCACCAGCTCCCCATCCAACATCTCGCCAGTCATCAGCCCCCGACCCAAATCAACCCACAGCTACCGACCCAAGCTCCTCAGATGGTGCCGGACACCACCACCACCAGTAGCAGTACCAGCCACCCAAGTCTCCCAGTCTTTGCCCATCCACCGGGATCCTTTTCCAACTCCTCTCTGCAAGACAACGTCTCCTTGTTTGCATTTTCTCCAGAGACGCTAAAAGCGCAAGAAGTCGGCTCAACAAGTTCCATGTCGGACACGATTCACAGGTTGAGTCTCGAGGTGATCGCCAACCTTCAAACTTTGAAGTCTGTCCAGCTTCCCGGCGCTTCTCTCGTAAACTCGTCCAACTTTTCGGACATCAATCACCAACATCAGCAACAACTGGTCGGCAATCTAACTCAATCTTTCGGGAGTCCGAACAATCCCGACTCGACAAATTCTTCAAACGGGTTTCAACTGGCTTTCCAGTCTGCCAGCATTTCCTAGCCCATCCACATCTTTCTAAAGCAGCTGTACGTACTTCCTGTGATCTCAAAGAGCCACGATTGAAAATCTTAAAGAATTTATTAATAAAAAAAGATTTATATTTTTTGAATTATATTATCTTTTTCCCTCTTTTTTTTTTAAATTTTAACAAATAGCAATTTGTACACGACGTTGCTTTCAATTGAACGAAACACTTGAACGTTTCTTGAATCAATTTTGTGCCTTCAGATGTTTATAAATCATTCGTTAGAGGGCTGGTTATCTTGTTACAAGAACAATATTAATTGTTATTATTACTGTTACGTTCTTACTGGGAACGTAGTAAGTGATGACAACGCGAGAGAACTACAGATTGGGGGAACGACTTGTATTGGTTTCCAAGAATGCTACAAAGCTCAACACAACAACACGCTGGCTTAACGATTCCCAGCACAGATGTGCATATCGAAAGACACTGAGTGCCCTTTTACAAATATATATATAGTTTTAAAAACTATATTGCACTCCGCAACACCTCCCCACCGGCCGAAAAGTCCTTTGTAAAGGCCTTTTGGCGGATTCGCTCTGAGCGTCTTGGGATAAGTGTTTCTGCTGGTTCGACGGTGGTTGTCGACGGAATGGGTTCCGGAATCTTGCTCTGTTCTTCGCTGGTGGAGCTTCTTGCCGAGTTGCCTGTTTCTTCGTTGACGTAGCTTCTTGCCGAGTGTCCTGTTTCTTCGCCTGGATCTAAATCCGGGTATTCTTCATACCGTTCGCGAAGTTGGTCCACATGGCGTTTCCATACCGGACCTTTTGGGTGGATTTTGACTTCTACCGTTCTAGGACCCCGGATTTTGATAATTGTAGCCGGAATCCATTTTGGCTGCTTATCTTGTTTTGGACCCATGTAAAGTGCATAACACAGCGCGCCTTCCTGTAGGAAGTTGGTTGTACTCGTCTGTTTGCTTGGTCCTGATTTTTTAGCGTTATTTTGTACCTGCTTCTTTTGCGCAAAGTGAACAGGAGAAGGCATTAGGGCGTCCAATTTACTTCTGATTTGACGACCATTTAGTAGTTCGCTAGGTGAGAAACCTGAGTCTAAAGGTGTTCTCCTGTACATTAATAAGAATTCCTGAAGTGCTTGTTTCGGTGTATGTGCCGACTTTCTCAGGGATTGCTTAAACGTTTGCACCATTCGTTCTGCTGCTCCATTTGTGGCTGGGTGGTATGGGGCCCCTGTAAGGTGTGAGATCCCTCTTTCTTTGCACCAACTTTGAAATTCCTCCGATAAGAAGGATGGTGCATTGTCCGTCACAATAGAATGTGGGTAGCCGAAATGTGCAAAGTCCTCCTCCAATAGCTGGATGGTTGTATTTGCTGTGATTGAGCTCGTAGGGTGTATGCATGGATACTTTGAGAAAGCATCCACTATTACCAACCAGTTACTCCCGAGGAAATTTATCGCATGGTCTAAATGTAATCTGCTCCATGGCTTTTCGGGTAACATCCAAGGATGGTTTGGGGCTTTATTTGGACTGTTCTGGTGTTCTGCACATGATGTGCATGAACGGCATAGGTGTTCAATGTCCCTATCGATGCCATGCCAGTAAACCACTGATCTTGCCAACTGTTTCATGCGGTTTATCCCAAAGTGTCCCAGGTGTAACAAATCCAACACTTGGTTTTGGAGTTTGTGGGGAATGACTATTCTTGATCCGTATAGTAGACATCCTCCTTGTGTGACAAGAGAATCCTGCAGTTTCTGGAAGTGACTTACCTCTTGAGTTGTAACTTTGGGCCATCCTTCCTTTACGTGTCGCATGACGGTTGACAGAGTTGTATCTTTGCTGGATTCTTTTGCTAACACCTTGTGATCAGTAGGTTTGAGTTGTTGACTGATGGTGTTTATTGTACACACTGTTGAAGTATCCTCTGTTTCTTCTTTCTTATCGAATTCTCGATCTTCACCGGCCGGTAATCTGCTGAGGGCATCCGCATTTCCGTGCTCAGTTGTTTTCCGGTACTCGATGGTGTATTCGTATTGACTCAGGGTCAACGCCCATCTGGCTAGGCGATTTGCAGCTAAAGCGTAGAGATAATTATGGAATTTCTCTAGCCCGTAGATGATGGCTAATGCCTCTCGCTGTATCTGACTGTATCTGCGTTGTGTCGGCGTCAATGTCTTGGAGACATTGAAAAGAGGTCTTTCTGCGCCATCTTGGTATCTCTGGAACAGAACAACTCCTACTCCCACTTCTGAAGCATCACATGAAATCCCGATTGGTAGTGTTTTGTCGTAATGTGCTAACATTACGTCCTTCGTCAGTAGACTTTTCAGTTTGTTGAATGCTGAGTCTTCCTGACCTGACCATCTCCATGTAGTTTCTTTCCGAGTTAGGCGGTTTAATGGTTCTGCTACTGTTGAAAGATTTGGGATGAACTTGCCGTAGAATTGAATAGACCCTAAGAAAGACTTCAGGTTTGGTACGTTTGTTGGTACTGGCATTTTTGCCACTGCGTCCACTTGTCGGCCTGCTTTGATTCCATCCCTTGTTATTGTGTGGCCCAGGTATTCCACTGTAGGTTGGGCAAATCGACACTTGTTTAGGTTACATCTTAGACCGTTGTCTTGGAGTCGTTGGAGTAACTTCCTTAGGTTGCAAAGATGTTCGGTAGCAGAGAGTCCGCTGACCAAAATATCATCTAGATAAACTGCGACGCCTTCCAGATCGCTTGTTAGTTTATCCATGATTTCTTGAAAGTAACCTGGTGCCGATGTAATTCCGAATGGGAGCCTAGTTTGAAGAAGAACTCCTTTATGTGTACTTAGAGCTAATCTTTTCTGGCTCTCTAGAGATAGCTTGATCTGGTGGTAGGCATCTGCAAGATCAATCTTACTGAAATAATGTCCTCCACCCAGCCTTCTCATTAAATCTTCTGGTAAAGGCATTGGATGTCGATGCGGTTCTAGCTGCGGATTCACTGTGACTGAATAATCTCCACAGACTCGAAGCTTGGCCTTGCTTTGTCCCTCTTGAAGTTGCTTCCTGATGGGGACAACAGGGGTTCCCCAGTTGTTGAATTGGGTTGGTATCCATAGCCCCTTTTTTATTCCTGCCTCGTAGGTTTGGCCCAGCTCCTCGAGAATGGCTAAAGGTACCGTTCTCGGCTTGTGGAATATCGGTTCGGTTTCTGCCTTGAATTTAATGTCTAATTCAAAATCTTTAAGGCAACCTAATTCAGGTTTGAACAGTTCCTCGAATTGTAAACACAGCTTTTGGCAAGCTTGTTTGAGATTGATATCCTGTACCTTGGATACCACTTGTACTTTGTTTCTCATAAGAGCCGTAACATCGACTTCTAGATCTAGCAGCGCTTTTCTTCCTAGTAGGTTGAGATCCGGAATTGATGTGACGTTTAACCGCAGCTGCCTTTCCCGTTTTGGGTGCTCGTCTGAAAGGGTTTGGATGGTGAAGCATCCAAGTATTTGGATGGGATCTCCTGTCGCAGAGGTGTAGACCGTGGAATTGGTACTCAGCGCAGGTTTGCCTAGTTTTGTCCATATTTGCTTTGAACAAAAACTGTCTCTGGATCCGCTGTCCACTAGGAATTCAAAACTGTAATTGTTCTGAAATCTCACTTTGTATTTTAAAGGTTCTGTGCCGGACACCCGATGTACAGACGAGTGCTTGATTACCTGAAGGCTTTGTTTGGCCTTTTTCCGACAGACGATTTCTAGGTGTCCGGTCTTGTCGCAGAATTTGCAGAACAGGTCCTTCCTCTTGCAAGCGTTTGCTTTGTGGTTGGTTTTGCCACATCTAAAACAACTCTCTTGTATCTGTCGGTTGATCGGGGTTGTTTTAGTTTTTGAAGTTGTGGTCTTGATTTCCTGTACTGCTGTATGAGCCGGTGAACCATGAACGGTTTCCCTGGCTACTCTGGCGGTTTCTTCTTGTTCCGCCAGGGTGTTGCGTAACTTGTAGGTGGACGGATCTTGGCTGAGAAACACATGCGGGTGTTTCTCTTCGGGGACGGACTGAGCTGCTACGTTAGAAAACTTTGCCCCGTAATCTTCCCAGAGTTCGTTCGAAGTGTCGAATGCTGTACAACTCTGTACTCCTGAGGTTTGGGATCTTGTAAATAAGTCCTTTAGCTGCTCATCGTATATCTTCCGTTCCTCGAGCATCTGTTCCCTCATTGACGATATTTGCTGCTGAAACATCGCCACCAATTGTTTCATCTCGGTCATCATCGATCCTGTCGACTGCGCCATTGTTACGTTCTTACTGGGAACGTAGTAAGTGATGACAACGCGAGAGAACTACAGATTGGGGGAACGACTTGTATTGGTTTCCAAGAATGCTACAAAGCTCAACACAACAACACGCTGGCTTAACGATTCCCAGCACAGATGTGCATATCGAAAGACACTGAGTGCCCTTTTACAAATATATATATAGTTTTAAAAACTATATTGCACTCCGCAACAATTACCTTTCGTGATTATTATTAAGACAAAAAAATGTTATCATTTCATGCCGTTTGCCTGGTAGCAATCTCGTATGCCTCTCTTGTTTGTTTTAATTGTCGGTAGATGCAGTAGGTCTTAGCAGTGCTTAGGAGGGCAAAACTCACGTTTGTGATGAACATTCTTCTTTTTTTCCACTGTATGATGATGATGATGATAATGATGATGATGGTGATGATGATCTTGATCTTGATCTTTAGAAAGTCTAACATTGATTTTTGAGTTGTGAATTCAAAAGACAGACGTTTGAATAAAGAAAGAATCGGTTACAAAAGATTAGTTTTATGTCGGCAGACTTTTTGATGGAACGAAAACACGTTGGAGTTTTTAAATGAATTCGGAACCAGTAATTACCCTCGATCGTAGCTGAGACAATGAATTGTCAGAGAATCAATCATCTCGAGCTTTCAATCAATCAATCACCGGTGGTGAATGGGCTTCCCATTTAAAATAACAATGACTTAAAAGCCAAATGGCGTCCCATTAAGACGACATTAACCGCTTCTCATTGCTCTTGGCGTCTTCAATGAAAGCCGTTTCAGCCCGATATTCGACTTTTCGTTAGTTCTGCAATTAGAAAAGATTCGAGATAATGGAGCAATCGAGAGAAAAGAGAATATTTTGCGCAAATAATTGAAATAATTCGTTCTAAGTAAATTAATTCCTCAAAGCGGTCGTTGAGGAATTTTTGGCAAAATGTCTTTCGACGTTTGCAGTCAGGAGATCGGAATGTCTCTTCCGTCACTTCCGCTCCAATGTCGTCATCAGTTCAAAATGACGTGTCATTGGAAGTAGTTATTAAAATATTAACTTATTATATTAGGACCTTAATAAACCGTTAAGTCACCAAATTAATATACATATTAGAAAATAAACCGTGCAATTACAGCGCTATTAAAAATTAAATTATTAATAATTATTAAAATAATTGTTAAAATGTTATTTAAAATATTATTTATAATAAACCATAAAATTAGATAAAAAGCTGTTGTTTTTATTACGTTCAAAATTTAAATAAATTTGAATTAACGAAGTAATATGAAACGATAATGCAATTATTATAAACAAAAAAACCCAACTACAAATCCATAATTATAGCGATTTAATAATTATAATCTGACCGCGGCGACGACGACGATGAAGATGATGAAGATGATGATGATGATGATGATGATGATGATGATGATGATGATGATGATGATGATAGTAATGCGAAAATTACGCTTACTAGAAGTTGCCTCGGAGATGAACATGACGAAGGATTGCCTCACCTAATGAAGCAATATGGACGACCTCAATGAACTTCACCTGATGGAAGATTATAAACGATTGCTATTAATAATATTATTTGACACTTTATTTCCAACATTAATTCCACTAATTTCTATTCAACGAATATTACGTAATAAAAACACACAACAAAAAATAAAAAAAAGAGGAGAAGTGAGGATAAAAATTACTTTCGTACTTTCTCAAATCCGTTCTCGGGAAAGTAACGAACACCCCTCCACCGAAAGCGCCTGTGATTGCAAATTCCTGAAAGTCGAGATTTCAGGATAAACACGTGCTGATCACCTGCAGATCCACAGTTTGCCGAGAAACAACAGCAACCACGGTGGTAAATCCCTCTCGCGGTTCAAAGGTCGCGCCCTGGCGAACTTCTGAGAAATCGTTCGGGGCGGGGTTAACATTCATGGTTGAGCGGGTATTAGTTATCCGATCGATTGTTTAATAGATGATTATTAATTAATTTATGCTTGATATTTAATAATTTAGCTTAATATAACCTAATTTAATCAATCAATCAGCTAGCAAAATATCACAAGCAGACAGAAGACATTTCTTATTCTTATTTCAAATTATCTTTTATTGTTAATTAGACAGATTTTTTTTTTTCATTATCTTTGAACAAAAATTTCAAACTAGAACGACTGGTTTCCAAGGCAACGAAAGAATCGCCACGGAATTGAGGAAATGACTGAATGAGGGAAGAGATTGAATGAATGAATGAAGGATGGATGGAAAGATGAAAGGGTACGAAGGTGATGACGACGACGACGACGAGGAGGAGGAGGAGGAGGAGGTACTCCGTGCAACTGAGCTGTTCATAATCGGCTCGTAATCCTCGTAAGGAAGTCTTTTATGGTCGGTCATCATCGAACGGATGTTCAATGTTTGATGGCCTCCAATCTACCTGGACAGATTAAGAGTTACAGGTGTGTTTGCTTGACGCCCCAGAACTTATTGCTTACATCTGCGTTCATGTTCATGTGTTCGTGTGTTCGTGTGTTCGTGTGTTAATGTATTCATGAGTTCGTCCCGCACGAGCGATAAATATTCTGAACGTGGACTTTGATTTGATCGTCCGTCTTAAGTGAATATATAATCTTTCAGTTTGTGTCGATTTAATTTATTAAAAGCAATAAAAACAATCCTCAGCTCAGAATTAAATTAAATTGAAACTCTTTTCGGAGAAACCTCAGCCACTCCATCTCCATTCCATCTTTCCGATTCCGGATCAAAGATCCGTGGTTCTGAGAGGCCTAGGGCATCTGCAACACGTGATCCGCTATCTAGGGAAAGAGGGATGGAGCAGGAAGGAAAGAAGAGGAGGAATGCAAATTCAATTCATTTCCCCCTAAATTGGGGTTCGCCTCGGGGGGAATTTTATGCTTCTTTCTTTTTCTGCTCCCCGTAAACATTGAACGAGTTTTTATTCGATTTCAGGCGATATTTCGATTGTAATGATCCAAGGCCGGGTTTGGTAGTCGTTTTAAATGCTTTCTTTTGATTGGTGCAAGTATTCTCTGCGGTGTTCATTCGTCGCTATTAATAACCGTTGGGATTTCCACGTCCAAACAACCCTAACCTCCAATCGTACTGATGGCTTCATCCCCCTGTTGGAGTCTTTGATCCTTTCGATTCGAATGCTATTGAAAGAAGGACGCAAGGGAATTCGTTGCTTCCTCTCGAAAGCAAGTAATGGACGATAATTAATTATCAACGATTACAAAGTATTGATTGTATAATAAGGAATCGTATAATAAGGTTCTCTTCTTTGAGTACTCGAGTACTTCTCTGAGTACACCTGTTTGTTCTTTTGCTAAATGAGCAGTTTTTAGCTATGCGTCTGGTACTTGAACCTAAGATCGTTATGAAGTTGCAACAACAAAGTCGAACCTGAAATAATTATTTGTTGCAGCAACAAATTATGATACTATGTTAAGATGATATATACAACGAAAGATATCCTGGTGGGATCATTGACCTATTCATGGAGTGAACGAATGAATAAATGAATGAATGAATGAATGAATGAATGAATGAATGAATGAATGAATGAATGAATGAATGAATGAATGAATGAATGAATGAATGAATGAATGAATGAATGAATGAATGAATGAATGAATGAATGAATGAATGAATGAATGAATGAATGAATGAATGAATGAATGAATGAATGAATGAATGAATGAATGAATGAATGAATGAATGAATGAATGAATGAATGAATGAATGAATGAATGAATGAATGAATGAATGAATGAATGAATGAATGAATGAATGAATGAATGAATGAATGAATGAATGAATGAATGAATGAATGAATGAATGAATGAATGAATGAATGAATGAATGAATGAATGAATGAATGAATGAATGAATGAATGAATGAATGAATGAATGAATGAATGAATGAATGAATGAATGAATGAATGAATGAATGAATGAATGAATGAATGAATGAATGAATGAATGAATGAATGAATGAATGAATGAATGAATGAATGAATGAATGAATGAATGAATGAATGAATGAATGAATGAATGAATGAATGAATGAATGAATGAATGAATGAATGAATGAATGAATGAATGAATGAATGAATGAATGAATGAATGAATGAATGAATGAATGAATGAATGAATGAATGAATGAATGAATGAATGAATGAATGAATGAATGAATGAATGAATGAATGAATGAATGAATGAATGAATGAATGAATGAATGAATGAATGAATGAATGAATGAATGAATGAATGAATGAATGAATGAATGAATGAATGAATGAATGAATGAATGAATGAATGAATGAATGAATGAATGAATGAATGAATGAATGAATGAATGAATGAATGAATGAATGAATGAATGAATGAATGAATGATGAATGAATGAATGAATGAATGAATGAATGAATGAATGAATGAATGAATGAATGAATGAATGAATGAATGAATGAATGAATGAATGAATGAATGAATGAATGAATGAATGAATGAATGAATGAATGAATGAATGAATGAATGAATGATGAATGAATGAATGAATGAATGAATGAATGAATGAATGAATGAATGAATGAATGAATGAATGAATGAATGAATGAATGAATGAATGAATGAATGAATGAATGAATGAATGAATGAATGAATGAATGAATGAATGAATGAATGAATGAATGAATGAATGATTGATTGACGGAGTGAATGAATGAAGATGATGGAGAGACTCAACAGGGTGAGTTCATATGCAGGTTTAAAGAGGCCAATATGAGGTCAGTCGTCCAAGGTTGATTCGATTTCATTCAATTTGAAGGACTCCATCAACTTCCGGTTTTCCACCTTTATGACATTAAATTATTATTATTATTATTATTGTTGTTATTATTATTATAACCATCAAAATATTAATATAACATTCATTAAAATATTATCGATTAAATTGTTGATAATTTATAAATTCAAATTTATCAGCAACAATGTAAGTCTGAAAAATTTCGATTTTGATAAACAGAATGAATGAAACAGAAGGAAGGAAGAAAAAGTATTCTTAGAAGAGATTTTCATTTTTTTAAACCAGAAAATCGATCGAGAAATAATTTTAAAAGACTCAGAAAAAAAAAATGCCGAGAAGGAAATTATTTTGAAATATTTTGCATGAACTAAAATAATCTTAAAACGACATATTGTTACGAAATTGCTCAGATTACTGGACAATTAGTGCTCGTTGCGATCATAAAAGCCTTCTTGGCTTCAGTGAAACTATGAAATAAACTTTCCCGTGCTGGAAAACCTCCCCATATTTTAAATGCTTTGCCATTCCATGCACCCAGATATTATAATAATTAAATTTTCAACTATAATAACTTAATTTAATTTATAATAATATAATAAAATAATAAATATAATAAATAATAAAATTATAATAATAATGTAATTTGAATATTTTATATTTTATTGGTTCAATTTGAAATTATTACCTCTAAATTCAAACGATTTCCAAACGTACTTTTCATGTTATATTTACGATGAATTATTTGATAATTACGTTGAATTATTTTAAATTTATGATGAAATAAATCATAATTCTTTAAGCAACACTTCAACAAATTCCGGATCCGTTATGACGAGGAAAAGTTTAAATTTAAATCAATATTTTCATCAATTTATTCGATAAAGAACAAAATGATTCCCGGACTTTAATAAATTCTTTTGAACATTTTTTATCAACAAATAATTTTAACTAATATATTATTAAATTATATATAATTACATATAAATATACATGTGTATATTTTTTAAAATTTAAACTCAATTATCCAAAAAACCCGCTTAACGTGCCTTCTCAAAAATACAATCAGCTTCAACGGAATAACACTCGGAGATGCACTTTTCGTTGCAGTTCATCAGGTGAGTTGCACGTGAGAAAAATGATTTCCAGAGGGAAATCCGCTAAGAAGGTGGGAAAAATATAACAAGGACAGTCTCTTTCCGAATAATTGCCACGTTCCAATGGACTTCTCCTTAAAGATTCCAGCTTTACCTTATTAATTTGAAAGATTGAAGCAAAGCAAAAGTAGATAAACTTTTTTCCGGCATTTTTGTTTCATAATTTCTTCGGCAGCACTCGATGCGCGGCTCGCTTAAAAGGAGTCGTTTGTGATTCCACGGCGCTCGTAGGAAATTTGAAACTTTCGATTCTGATAATTTCTTTTTAAATGACCCGCTTTTGATTTTCTGACCTCCGGTGAAGAAAAGGATCTCGTCAAAGTAATGATTTTATAGTTTTTTTTTTGTTTTAAAAATTATTTTTCAATGTTTTGACTTCAAAATTAATTGAAATTAGATTTTCGAGGCTGATTTTCACGAAAACCTACAGAATGAGCCTGCACAATCAATTCCAAAATTCAGAACGTTGTTTTAAAGTTTAGAGGAGACGAATTTAGGTAATCAGTTGAGTGATGGCTGAGTATTCGATTTTAAAGGCCTACCTCCTAATAAATCTTCTGAATGACGGACGAGAAATGAAAGAATGAGTTCCAGAGGGGAACAGACCAATCTGTCATTGAGTGCAAATGAATCCCAGCCCTGTGTCGAGTTTAGGGCTACCGACGACACCTGGTTTATCCTGGGTTTGGATCAAATCGTCATCGCCATCATCCTGTGCGTCTTCATAGCCACTGCCATGGCCGGAAACATTCTCGTCATCATAGCAATTCTGACCGACAGAAACCTGAGAAAGGCCGGCAACTATTTCCTCGTCAGTTTGGCCATGGCAGATACGTTCGTGGCCTGCTTCGTCATGACTTTTGCCATGGTCAACGACGTACTGGGCAGGTGGTCCTTCGGCCCGAGTTTCTGTAAGGTATGGATGTCGGCAGACGTCATGTGTTCGACGGCGTCGATACTCAACCTCTGTGCTGTCAGTCTGGACAGGTACCTGCATATTCGAAGTCCACTGCACTACGACGCCTGGGTCGATCACTTTAGGGTCCTCTTCGTCGTGGCAGCCATTTGGGTCATGTCTGCACTCATATCGTTTCTGCCCATCCAATTGGATTGGCACAAATTGGGCCTGTCGGACTCGAATCTCAGTAGCGAAGGTATGGCCGTGGCTGGCGTCCAGCAGCCAGAGGATCGCACGACCTCCCACTTCTATGCAGAATCTGAAGGCGTCTGTCAGCTGGAGTTGAACCCGGTTTATGCCGTCGTATCGTCGACGATCAGCTTCTATTTGCCGTGTCTCGCCATGACTCTCATTTACTACCGACTGCTTCAGTACGCCCGTCGTCACGTCACTCACATCAAGATGACGACCAAGTTTTCAACGTCTGCCACGCAGGTGCAGCACTGCGTAACCTCGGCTGCCACCACCACCTGCACCACCACCACCACCGGCAGCAGCCTGTACAAGAACTCGGACCACAAGGCTGCCATCACCCTCGGCATCATCATGGGCGTCTTCCTCATCTGTTGGGTTCCCTTCTTCACCGTGAACGTCGTCGGGGCTTTTTGTCGCTGCGTTCCTCCGCTGGTCTTCGGCGTGTTCACTTGGCTCGGGTACGTCAACAGCACCATGAATCCGGTCATCTACGGCGTCTTCAATCGCCAGTTCAGAGACGCTTTCAAGAAGGTCCTCGGTACTTTCATGGCTCGAGTATGCGGCAAAAAGTACCGCTACCACGACGGAAATGCGATCCCGATGCAGAACTTCACTCCTCCAAACAGGAGCTGTCAGTTGGAGGATCGATTGGAGGCCAATCATCTCGGAATGAGCAGCTCCGTCTCCAACAACAGACTCAATCCGCCGGTACTGATGAAGAAGTAGCAATAACACTCTCGTCATGAAGTGAGTTCATTTCATCAGCATCATCGTTTTTTTTTACTTCTCCAACTTTCGGTTTTCTTTTTTTTCTATTTAAATATTTTCTCCTGAAAAACGTCTTTCTGCTCGAGTGGAATTGCAGCTCGAAAGTTGTCCGTTGATGAAGGAGATCGTTCGCCATTTCTTTCTGGGCCGCCGTCCATCTGTTGTATGCTTTATGTTCCAATTATTGCTTCAATTATGCCATCCATTTGTTACGTGTTCTTGTCTATTTCTTTTCACTAGAGCATTATGAAAGGTGAATTTAATATAAAAGGCATTATGAAGCCGAATCGACGCTCGAATGACGACAAGATTTGGACGGACAGAAATCGAAACCAATAGTTGGCACAGTAACGCTGATACTCTTATTAGCCAGAATTAGAGACTTCTTATCTTTTAAACGAATAACAAGTGATAACAAGCGTAAAACCGCTCAGATCCCATATTCGGAAACCTTCGGCTGATTGGGGCCTTTGAAGTGAGAAAGATTCGAGTTTTGGAGGCAATCAGTGGGTGATGAGAGTCATGATTGAGTGAGTCTCCAACCAACCGTGAAAATAATTTATCCTCCATCGCCCGGCACTGAAACTTTGAACTGACTCGGGCATTTTTTCTAGCTATTTTTCGGAAGATAAAACTTTTAAATACGAATAATTCATACTTATTTCGGTAGGTTTTACATCGTCTGCTCTCGTTAAAGTGGTAAAGATTTGGCGCGCAATAGGTTGTCCCAGGAGCGCATTGAAAGGCGTTTACTTCGGGACCTGCTTGATTGCCAAGGTTGGTTGATTGGTTGAATGTTTGGTTGATAGCTTGGCGAGGATCCAATAAGGAATCTTAAAGTTATTCAGTGCAGCGTTTATATCACGTCAGTGGGGCACTAAATTGAGTGGCCTCCAAATTCTACTTCCGGTGGAATTAAGCGCCAAATGAATGAAATTACTCGAAATGCAACAAGTTTTAAAAAGCCAAGCGGAATAAAACAGCAGAGAAATTCAGAAAATGAGCCTTCAAAGTATCCTCTGATTCGTGGATCTCATTTTGTTTTGGCTTATTTCATGACACGATCCAAATGTGGCCGAATTACTGAGTGAAAGCTTAGAATTGAAGAATAAATGCAAACAAAAGCTTCTTCTATTTTTTTTTAAATAAATAAACATTAAATATTAAAAATTAAAATGTTTAAACTTCCACTGAAAGGTTCGCAACATGCGAATCGTCAGCTACAAATGAAGATAAAGATAAATATTTTCATAACTTCTTAAAAATAATGAGGTCTCTTTTGAAAAGTGAAATCAAAAAATGCTTTGAAAGGTTTTTATCGACTCTGAGTACTTTTGTATTTGCAACAAAAAATTGTTGACCACAAATTTATCATTCGTCATCATCACCAGCCTGCTCCTCGTCGTAGTCGTCATCTTCATCTTCGTCACCAGAGTATTGATCATCATCCGTGCAAATTGGACTCTCGAAATAATTCGCCGATTTCTGATAAATGGACGGGTTCGCGAGATTTGTATGTTTGCAATTTTGATGTTTCGTTTGTTTTTGTATGTGTGCCTGTCGCCATAGTCGTGTCTACGTTTGATTAATAGCATTTTCGTTTTCCTCATTGAACGCTGTCTTCTGATTGGCCCCCAAAACATGGAAAACCCAATTGCACGACGCCCTTTGAATGCAATTATCATAATAACATTTCCCGTGAATAATTCATGTCTTTTTTCGGAATGGTCCAATAGCTTTTGGCCTCGCTTTGGCCTCGTCTTAGCGGAAGGAAAGCAAATCCAGACAAAAGAGTTCGGTCGGCTGAGTACGTGATGGAGACGTTTAACTCAATTAACTGAGGATTCAACCCACGGCACTCCGCTGCACTCTATGGCACTCTATGGCACTCCACGGCACTCCAATGCACCGGTCGCACTCCTTGCAAAGGTTTTTCTCCACTTCTTCGACACTCCTTCCGTTGTTCAATCATTTCACGGCTTTTGCGTGGCGGGATGAAACTTGTGACTTTGTTGGTTTTTATTTTCTTAAGAGCTTCCGTGGAAATACGACCTTTCAATGAAATGACTTCATAGGAATTGGCCAAGTGGACTGAAAAGACCACGTAATACTGATGGATATCGGTCTTCTAAGGGTCTTCCAAATACTTTATCGACGTTGATGGTCCATATACAAAGGCAATACATTCATTTACGTCTGTTTTTGGCAGAGTATAATTTTGTTCCAATATACTGGTTCCAATTTTAAGTCAGCAATCATTAAATATTCAAAACAAACGTAATTAATCCGTTGATGATTAAATAAATTGGTCGATACTTCTGAAAGGGACTCATTTTTCACGGCCCTGCTTTTGTTTCTTAGCGAAGTATTCGTTCCACGTCCTTAAAGTCTGCTCGGAGCTCAAGAAATGGGCACGAACTACCGGAAGAGGAATTTCCTAGAATCGCCGACGTCGATAGGAAAGAAGGAGAATCGTATCGGAAGGAAACAATTACTTGAGTCAGGAACTTATGATGATGGATGGACGGTGTCAGACGTCCTAAGTGTAATGAATGATAATTTCCACGGCGTGGATACACGATGAGTTTAGCTCTTCAAGAAGCAAATGGGTTGAACAATGAGACCGCATCGAGTATGATGAATTAGCGACGGAGAGACCGACGTTTGGCACACCCCGGGCACTCGGGCCGGCAAAATGGCTTCGTTTGTTTCAACATGACCGATGATTTCACGTCTCACAGGATCGATTCTTTCAATCTCCGAAGTCTTTAGGAAAAGTGGAACATTTAAGTTGGCGGGTTGAGACGAATACTCCGTCATTACATGACGATGACTGTGATGATAATGAAGATGGTGGCGATGATGAAGACGACGACGATTGCGATTTTTAATGTGGTAGAAATGGAGGAGCAAAATTGGTTGAATAGGATCGTCGTTGTTGTAAAATAAAATCAATTTGACATAATTTCACAAAGTCTTGTTACCTTCACTTGGCATCTTCTAACGTTTTATGGAAGATCGTTAAAGTCAAGCAAATGAGAGTATTATGATCGTATTATGATATATATATATATAATTAATCGACGATACATCAGATAAAATTGTGATTAAAATTAAATTAATTAAAATTAATTAATAAAACAGCATTCTTTCTCCATCATCTTCATCATCAGCACATCATCATCGTCGTCGTCGTCATAATAGTCATCATCAGCTTCGTTGTTTGCCTTAGGAAATCCCAGGCTACGAAAATGTCAACATCCTACCCTTGAAACTGACTTTCAAGTTTTTTGCGAATCACGTGACTCATTAGGGCCACGTGATAATGGCCGTCGGTGCTGATAACGATCGTTCGTAGCCTCTCCAGCCGAGGAAACACTCGAGAGAAGCTCATCAATGGGACCCTGCTTTGAAATCGTGTGATGGAAAAAAGCTGTTGACTTGTTCAGCCCCAAAGTGGAGGGGAAAATAGTCCATTTTATAAAGCCGCCATAGAAATCGATAAAACGCATTTTGCGCTTAAAATTCTCCATTTTTTTTATTTTATTATTTTTTTATTATTGTGAAAATAAAGAAATTATGAATTGAATTTGGGAAAAAAATAATTCGTCATCGCTTCCTGAATGATGTTTCGCCCTTTTCACAGAGGAAACTCATTAATATTAATTATCTTTTCCAACTTATTAATAGGAAGCCTTATAATAAAGAATATCTGTAATTAGTAATGAAATTAATCTTTTAATTTCGACAAATTATTATTAAATAAAATATATAAAATTATAAAATTGAATGCGTCTACGTATGATATTCAAAAACGGGAATATTTAAAATTATCACTTAAATTGAGAAATAATGCAATTAATTAATTATATAATTAATTTTTATAATTTTTAATAATTATATTATTTTATAATTGATATTATCTAAATAATTTCCTCCAATCTTTTTATAGAAATAAATTATTTTCTTAAATTGCATTTCGTAATGAAATTAATCAGGTGTGAAGTACCAATCCAGGTGTTCCGCTTCGTTTGTCACAAAGGAGGATGGAGATTAATCGTCTTGTCTCTCGTCAAAAGACTAGAATAAAATTAATTTTAAAAAAATTACTTAATAAAATTAATTTAAAAAAAAATTACTTAATAAAATTAATTTAGACAAAATTACTTAATAAATTTCAAATTTAACAAAATTATTTAATAAAATTAATTTTTATAACAATTATTTTAAAAAATATATTTCGAGAAAAATATTTCGACTCGATAAAATTGACCTTTGATTTTTGATTTTTGCCATCGAAATGCATTAAAACAATTAAATTAATTGTTATTAATTAATTAATTCGTTATTAATTGCCTTCTGTTCCTCCCCTGCGGAGGGGGTCGTGGTTGTTTAAGGGCTTCTAACCCCCATAAATCTCAGACAAGGAAACATTCGAGACATAAACAAGTTCAACCTGAGGAGACATGATGATGATGATGACGACGACGACGATGATGATGATGATGATGATGATTGTGTGATTTATTGGCATTAAATCAGATTATTGGCTTTTCTTAGTACTTATTATAATGGGCATCAATAACATTAAAAATGTAAACAATAATTTTTTATATTAATATTATAAATTATTAATTGAATAATTTATAATTAAATAATAATTATAATATATTATAACAATTATAATATATTATAATAATATAATTATTATAATATATTATAACAATTATAATATATTATAATAATTATAATAATTATAATATGTAAATAGTTATACATATATATTACATTAAATAACTAATAATGACAACAATATCCTTTGTCAACAATAATTATTTACATTAACATTTTAATATTAATATTATGATTTTATTTCTAAATTAAATTAATAATATAATTAATAACAATAATTTCTATAACAATAAATTGTATTAATAGTAATAAATTATTTCAGATTTTATCCTCGTTTAATTAATTTATTTTTAAAAATTTTAAAATCATGTTTTATGTCGGCTTAATTATTAACAGATAAACGGCTTTAAATTTTATTTCAAATCTACGTCATGTCGGATTATTATTACAATTTATACGTGCATTTATTTTTTGTGACCAGTTAATTATTAAATTAATTAAATTATTTGTTAAAATTAATTATCAAATTAATTAAATTATTTGTTAAAATTAATTATTAAAAAGTAATTATCAAATTAATTAAATTTAATCAATTTAAAATTATATATAATTAATTAATTTAATATCGATCTATTATTTAATAAATTAATTTAATTAAAATCATTAAATATTTTTTTATATAAATAAAGGAATATTGATTTATTTGTTCAATTATTTTTCTAATCTCTGGCAATGGAGACTCAATCAAAAGACTGCAATTTCTTGGTGACTGAAAGTTGATTTTATCTCAGAAATAATTGCAAACCTTTCGCATCCATTTGTTGTTCTTTGCCAAGCATACAAAACAAATATACAAAACAAATATACAAAACAAATATACAAAACAATTATAAAAAACAATTATACAAAACAATTATACAAATATATATACAAGTGTATTTTTAAGTGTTTGTTTTGTATAAGCTCCTATGTTTTCAGTGACACGTGTATTTAGAAAACAGATTAAGTGTTTGTAATGACTGGTATGACGATATCTTTCGTAACGACAGACGTTAATAAAATTCAAATAATTGTGATAATAATATTAATAAATAATAATAATAATAATTTTTAATAATAATTTTAAATAATAATATTTATTTGTAAATATTTAGTCAGCCAGCAATTATTTATTCATAACCTGCGGATTAACACGTCCCCACCTTGTCGAGACATTATTAAATATGATGATGATAATGATGATGACGACGACGACGATGATGATGATGATGGCGATGATGATGATCAGTTAAATGATTAATAGAAAATGCCAAGTGAGTATGGCTGGATGCAATCATGTTATCCGATGTCACCTGTTTGATCTCATCTCGTACGCGTCTTCGACTTCTTTTGTTGCAATGTCTCAAATGAATGACCCTGGAACTCCATTAATGTATTAAAACTCTTTTTTTTTTATGACGCATTAATCGGTTGTAACATGCATTGTAATAATGCATCAATCACTTTTAACATGCATTGTAACCATGCATCATTCAGTGTAACATGCATTGTAACCATGCATCAATCACTGTAACATGCATTGTAACCATGCATCATTCAGTGTAACATGCATTGTAACCATGCATCAACCACTGTAACATGCATTGTAACCATGCAACAACCATTGCAGTCTTCTTGAAGCTAACGTAACTTGGCAGATTCAACACTCCGCAAAGTTAAATTTGTCTCAGTTTCAACTCTTGCTTTAAATCCTGTCCAAAGTGGAAGTGATGACAACGACGATGAAGGTCATGCTATAGAAATGATGATGATGATGATTACGATGAAGCTGAAGCAAAAGAAATTTTCTCTCGCCAAAACCTTGGCTAAAATTATTCCCAGATTTTTCAAATATAAAAGGAATGAGTTTGAATTTCGAATTCATTTTAAAGATTTTAAGCTCATTTTCTCCTTAAAAAGGGTCTCCAGGAATCCAATTTGCGCCGAAATCTTTCACATTTGCCTCCCCGCCAATCTCTTCGAACACCGAACGACTCCTATGATGTTCCTGCAACGACAATTCTCGGCATCTCTTTACAAAAGACGGGACCCTCACCTCAAAGCCACGACGAGGTCAGAGAGTGGCTGTGAATGTGTTTGTCCTCCATTGAAGACATCGTCGTTTGTTTGAAGGGAGCCACGTTCTTTCCATGGAAAACTGCTCAGAGCAGTTTTTTAGTCGTGAATTTTTAATATCGGTTCATCACGGACATCGTTTACCGACAAATTGAAAGCTAATTTCTCATTTCCTCCTCTTCCTCCTCCTCCTCTTCTCCATCATCATCATCATCGTCACCATCATCAGCTACTGCTATTGTTGCTGCTAGAACTTTTAAACTTCCGGTGAACGAACGAACGAATGAACGAACGGATGAACGAATGAAACGCTAACATTTCCCTCGAAAATAATTATTATTAATTATTATTTTGAATAATTATTAATTATTATTTTGCCAACTTGTTCTGCCTCCGATGCAACGCTTTTACGAAGACGATTTATTTTTTCCATGCGATGCTTTTAATGCCACTGAAGAGGTCACGTGTCAAAAGATTTGCAAAATTATTTAAAAAAAAAAAAAGAAAAAATAATAAAAGAAAGATGGCGGAACACTTTTAGGACCTGAAATGCATGGACGAAAACAGGAAATGCGTATTTATCGCTCAATCATTGACTCAAAACAGGCAGACGATTCTTTGCTTTTCAACTCCCGCCACAAAATAAACGACACAAAGTGTAGTTTCCTGTCCCATTAAATATTTCATCTGAAATGGCTTTTATTTTTAAAAATAATTATTTTAATGATTTTTACGGATTTTTCATCAAATATTTAAAAATCATAATTGTGGGCTGTTACGTTTGCAGGATAATAAACATAATAGTTGATATTTTTATTAATATTTTCATGAATATTTTGTAATAACCCAGATTAATGAAGCTAATTTAAATAATTATATTAAATGATATTATTATTATTATTATATTAAATAATAATGGATTATTTAAACATAACTTTTTATTATTAGTTTAATTGTTTATTTATTTAATTATTTTAAATAACTACGTTTGAATGCTTCCTGAATTTTAAATTACAAATTAATTACAAATTCTCTAACTTGATTTGTTAATCAATCAACCACCTATTCAATCACAACGACCTTCAATCACAACCACCTTCAATCACAGCCACCTTCAATCACAACCACCTTCAATCACTATCATCTTCAAGCACTATCACATTCAATCACAATCACCCTTATCACCCCTTCCAAGTTCATTCCTTCATCATTTCTTCACCACTTCTTGACCATCCTTTTGATGATCCAACGCTTGTTGAGTTGAAAAATAATTAATACTTGGCTTCAAAGTCGTTTGGAATAAATTCGAAATAATTTTTAATCGGTTTTAATATAATAATTTGGAAAATTAGATTTTTAAAACAAATTGAATTACCAGAATTATATTATAAAATAAATATATATATAAATATATTATAATATAAATAAAAACTATGTATGAAAAAATCATTAAATTAACTATAAAACCAATTGAATATAAATTAAAATAATTAATTAACTGAATAGAAATTTCATAAATTAAATATGAAATATAAATAATAATTAATTATAATAATATATGATATAATTATAATTATATTATTATATTAAACGAAGGAGGTCCAGAAATTGTGATATGAAGTGAGAGAGAAGGGAATTAATGAGGCATGTTTTCCGAATAAAATAAAAAATAAAATGACAGAAAATAGTTTTAACTTCTTTTTAATTCATGATTTAATTTTATTCATTTTAAGTGGATATGAAAAAGGAACTTTATTTTTCAGGACTTCCATTACGAATATTATAAAATTAAACAATTTAAAATCAATTCTAGTAAAATAAAAACTATTTAGGAAACAAATCATTAAATTAACCATAAAACTAATTGAATATATATTAAAATAATTAATTAACTGAAGAGTAATTTCCTAAATTAATTAAATATAAAATATATATAATATAATAATTAATTATAAAACGTATCTTGAAAATGTTGTGAAGTTCAAAGAAGATGAAAACCCTTTTGAAGATCTCAAATATTTTTGCATGAAATTCTACTTTAAATGCAATTATTGATCAATTGCTCGTAAATTGTGAACGCAACTGATAAAAACAATAAAAACAATAAAAACGATAAAAATAATAAAAATATTAATTTTTCAAGCCATGTTTTAAGAAGCAAGTATAATAATACTTCAAAGGATTCCATATTTCAAGGGAAGACATTAATTTCATGACCATAAAATGCCATAAAATAATTTGAATTAAAACATAAATAAATTGATTAAAAATTAAAAACTTTTGATTGTCATCTGAAATTTGATTCCTTTATTTTAGGATTTAAAAATAAAAAATCTATTCGCGATTTTCCGATATATTTTTCAAAAAAGCAGGGTTTAATGTGAAATGCCAAAATCTAATCTAAGCTTTTCGCCTCAAAATTGTTAATCCGACGAGATGAGGAAATACAGATTAAAATGAAATCATACTATTAACTTTTTATTAGTAGTAATAATTTGTCATTAATAATAATAACAATAATAATCAATACTATGATAATAATAGCAATAATAATAATTATTATTATCATAATAATAATAACAATAATAACAGTAATTATTATCATTATTATTACATTATTATTGTTATATTAGTTGAAATATTAGTAGGTGTAACAACCATTGGTTAACTTTTGAATGGGATTTGAATTGAAGTTCGATGCAAATTCATTGAAAGTGAAAGATGTTTCAGTCTTAAGTATTCCCCTTAACAGGGAGGCAAACACTTTAAAAATTAGTGTAATTAATGAATAATTAATTAATTAGGTATAAATAAAATATAAATAGATAAATAAACAAACAAATAAATGAATATTCTGTTCCTGTTTTTTATCGACTACCTTTAAATTATTTTAAATCATATTTTTATTTTTAATGAGATTTTAAATAATTTCAAATATTTAAATAAAGTTAAAAATAATTAGAACGATCAGAACTTATTGAGCAATAAAGAAAAGACTGCCCCATGGCCTAACGAGGTGTTGGTGTGACTTGCAATGATTTCAGTGAAACAGGTTCCAGTTCGCTTGAGAAATATTTAAATTAAATATTCTAAAATATTTAAAAAATAAATATATATATTATAAATTTGGATATTTTAAATTTTAAATTTAACGTTCATTAAGTAAACCTCGCCATGTCCATCATTCGTGCTCAATTTATGAAAATATTTTTCGTTATTTACCAAAAAAATGTTTAAAATCGATAGACTCAATATTAATAATATCTTATAAAAACATTTGTTTACGTGATGATGTTTGTTGGATGTGTTCACTTGAAATTAAATTAAGGAATTAGCAATTAATTTTAATTAATTTTTAATTAATTTAGTAAATCGATGATAATTATATTATTCTTTAAATTCATTTTTAATTTATTTTAATTTTTATAAATTTTATAATTTTATTTTTAAAAACATTATTAAATTCATTGATGCATCCTTAGAATCCATTTCTAAAGAAAAACGTTATTCAGATATTTATAAAATTATTTAAATAATTGTTAAAAAATTGTTCATTAATTTAATTGAAGCTTTCAATGCAAATTCGATTTCTAAGAAACCGATAGGAGACTTTTATGAACAGATCATCGTTGAAATAAATAAATAAATAATTAATTAATTAATTAATTAATTAATTAATAAACGAATAATAACATTAATTAACCAAAAGCAATTATTTTGCTTTTAAATACTTTCAAGACATTTAAAAGTTTTAAAAATTGTAATGGAGGAGATGTTGTGAGGTGCATTTCCGATGGTTACCAATGGTTACCAATGGTTACTAATGGTTACCAGTGGCATTGGTGTTCAAGCCGTTCCTGAAATGACCTTGAAATGATGTTTTTATTTCATTTCAAAAGTATTTCGAATTATGGAAAAATCTATTTTAGGACTATTTTAGAATTTAATGAAAATTCAATAAAAAAGGCGGGATTAAAATCACATGATCGATGGTTATTCTAGTCAGAAGGTTGAAAATGTTGACACTTTTGTTGTTCTGGAGTCGGCACCGATTGAATTGTCGTTGTACATTTGTACTTAAAGAATTAACAACAACTACAACTAGAGTTCTTGAAGTTGCGCTACATAAATAGTTTGACTTAAAGAAATGATATGATTGGATCCCCAGTTTGATGACGTAACCAATGAAACTGGATGAATTTTCAAATAATTATTTTTCCAACACCTCATCTCCGAGAATTGTTTTCAACTCAACATTGAAAATTAATGACATTGAAATTTATTTGTGAGATTTTTAATAAATAAATAAATTGATTTATTCACATATTTATTTGAAAACGCTGAACATCTGAGGACATCATAATTAATGTTATTATAATAATATTTGATTTATTATTATTATTATTATTATTATTATTATTATTATTATTATTATTATTATTATTATTATTATTATTATTATTATTGTTATTATTATTTACGAGTTCCATAATGGATGAGCAACATTCCAGAATAAATATTTCAATCAAAATGAATGATGGCTGGTCCCAATAGAAGTGGCATCTCAAAAGTCAAACAATAATAAAAACAATAGTAATAATAATAATAACTATTGTTATTATATAATATTACTATTATAATAATCATAATAATAATCATAATCTCACCAAGGTTTATATCCAAGCAGAGTAACAGAGAAACTTTATTTCTTGGATAGAATTTCATTCTTCATCTCTTTAGCAAAATGAAATGATTAAATTTGAAAACGTAACAAATAAAGTGGATTTTGTTTTTAAATACGAAAAAAATAAATTTAAAACAATGCTAGAAATAATATCGGAATTCGATACTTTGTTTTTTGGATCAGAAATTACTCTCAAAAAGGAAGCGGTTGCGATCATTAAATTGATGGATGGCAGTGCATCTCGGACATGATAGCATTCAGACGATGACATCATCACCAACTTAGGCGCCTTTGCACGGCCAAACACCTCCATCCATCACGTGACGACAGGGGGGAAGGGGCACAGCTCCTAACCCCGCGACACCTCGTCGAGCGAAAACGGGGGGGAAACCGTAACACATCGAAAGCGAATGTTCCTCGTCGACAGGTGTTTTGTTGATGGAACAGGAAAATCCTCAACTCGGGTGTCACGACCTCCAGCAGTTAGACTTGCAAGCTGCGTGGGGCAAAACGGTAGCAGTTGCGGTCTTGGAATTGCAGGGGAAATTCATGGCTCTTGTTGGTCGGTGTGCGAACCGATGCTCGGATGAATGGACGTGGAATGGAGTCAACATTCATCAATTCCCAGAGGCGCCTCCAGGTCGTCCAAGCAGACATTTTGCTTTTTCACTTCTGGCGAGGATCCGAAAAAAATAATAAAATATTAATAAAATAATAGCATAATAACATAATAATAATAATAATAAAAATAATGTCTCTCGAAGTAAATGACTCCATTGGAATTTATGAAAAATTCAAAGGAGCACTTTGTGGCCCGCCATCAAACAAAGACCAAATTTTGGATGAAACGAAGTTTCAAATCGCTTACAATTTGTTACAATTTTTACAGGCAATAATAATAATAATAATAATAATAATAATAATAATAATAATAATAATAATAATAATAATAACAACAACAACAATAATAATAATAATAATAACAACAATAATAATAATAATAATAACAACAATTTAATATCTCTTAACATGTTATCATTTCATCGTTATCACCTGTCACGGTCAAACATTCTCGGTCAACAAAGGAATTTTTCTTCAAAATTGTTTCCCTCCTTTTGCAACATTATGTTCAGTCGAGCAAAAATCATTTCAGCAGCCATCGTCGTACTCTTCCTCCTCTTCCTCCTCTTCCTCCTCTTCCTCCTCCTCCTCCTCCTCTTCCTCCTCCTCCTCCTCTTCTTGCGCTCACCAAGCAATAGTTTCCTTCCACTTTTAATTACTTCTGACAGCATTTATTATAAATATTTATTAAAATATAACAGCACTTTACGGATTTAAAAATAAAACGGCGGTTTTGGTTGATGACGTCCATATAAAGAAATTACTTGGTCAGGAAATAAAAATTAATTAATTAATTAAATCATTTTAATCATATTCTTAAAAAGTAATCAACAAAATCATGATACAAACTTTTAAAACTCGTACCTTCACCGTCAATATCATCACCACCACCACCACCACCAACAGCATCAAAAACAACAACAACAACAACAACAACAACAACAACAACAACAACAATAACAACTAGGTCGTCGAAATGCAACGATGCGTGTCGCGAGAAGCAGAAATCATCACGAACGACTGGTAGGTGCAAAACCCGACGACCGGCCATTAAACGGACTCCTAACCTCGGCACCTTCCATCAATCCCCGGGCACTTCCGTTTCCATGGCAACGGCCACTTAATCTCGGCGAAACATCGTAATCGATGGAAGAGCACTCGTCTCTTCCTCTTTGACTGATCAACTCCAACATTTCTCGTCGGTCCATCATCGACTCTGGACTTTCTGGATTCATCCTTATTTTCTTCAACTGCGACTTGTTCCTTCCGAACTTTGTTTCTTTCTTTCTTTCGCTTCTTCTTCCATCTTTCTATCGCCGTCGTAGGATCGCTTCGAGGGTTCAGCTTTGTTGCGTGTCGGCTTAATTAGGAGTGGACCTTTCAAACAATCAATTTTGTCCAACTCCCTGACGTCATATCCGGTCCCAGATCACGTGATGACCGTGGAATAATTGAAAATCAACGCCGATGTTTTCAATTGTAGGTCGTTCGAGTTGAAAATGTCATTTTCCTTCAAAACTGGAGCAAATGTTTGTGCTCGTGAATGTAGAATGTGATGCTTGTTCTGATGGTATGTTTGTTTGTAATCAACATAATGATGAGTGATTGTCTTGTACAAAATATGACGTTATTAGTTATAATATGTGTATCCTTGTACTTTTACAATGTTACCTTAGGGACGGTATTTATTACTGATGAGAATATTAAAAGTTAAAGTATCGGTAAGATTACAAAATGCCACAAAAAAATATATCGGATTAACCATATTAATGCATAGAACAATACGTCGAATTTGAATGATTCATTCTCCAACTACCAAATCACAAGAAGGGATCTACTTTTTAAAAAAAAGTTAATAAAAATAATTTGAAAAAAAAATATTTAAAGAGGACAGGAAATGGGGAATCCCTCAAAATCTCTTGATGATGAGTTTATCCTCCAATAAGAACGTTTCATTCGAAAACTCAATCGAGGATTGGTTCGTCATATTCTTCATCATCTCCGAAATACCACCTCATGCAAATGTAATTGAAATTTGAATAGCAACTCATAAAAATGTAATACCATGTGATTGGAATATGATGGCAGCTTGAATGATCATATAGTCTCGTATTTTGTAATTTTTTTATTTATTTTTATTTATTTATTCGAGACGAACGAAGGGCCGAGGCCTCTGACACGTTCGGAAAAAAAAAACAACTGAAGCGCAAATAGAACATAAACAATCGCCATTCGGACTTAAAAAAACAAAAAAAAACAAAAACAAAAACAAAAAAAAAAACTCTTGTACAGATGTAAGCTCTTAGGGTTCATGATATTTAAGGTATTGGTTAAGGTTCAATTTGTGGATCTCAGCATTGAAGCGGGACGTGGTAGAGGAGTTAACGACATGGGCTGGCAGGGTGTTCCAGGATTTGACAATTCGATTGGAGAAAAAGTATTTGGAAGTATTACAACGGAATTTGTTTGTCCTGAGTTTGTAGTTGTGGCCTCTGGTCCTATTGTATGTTGATCTGTTGAGAGTAGTGGAGATTTTGCTATTAGTAAGGCCTTTTAGTAATTTAAAACACATGGTGAGATCGGCCAGTAGTCTTCGTTTTTCTAGGGTGGGCAATTTAAGAATCTTTAGTCTCAGCAGATAAGGATATTTGGCCAGTGTGGGAATGGCCTTGGTGAACCTTTTTTGGATCTGTTCAAGCCTATCGATGAGAAGTTTTTTGTGTGGGTTCCATACAGGAGAGCCATACTCGAGTATTGGCCTAACAAAGGTACAAAATGCCCTTATGAGGATGTCATGGTCACGTGAGGAAAATGATGCTAGAATCAGTTTGGATATTGTAGCTGCCTTTCTGGTGATGTTATCTATGTGTTTGTCAAGTCGGAGCGAAGAATCTATGAGTATTCCTAGATCTCGAATCAAGTTAACTCTTGACAGTATGTGGTTGTGAATACAATATTCATTTGGATGAAAAGATCTTTTGCAGCCAATTAATGAGAGAATCTGACATTTGTCGGGAGCGAGTTGTAGCTGCCATCTCTCACTCCACTCCACTATCGTATCAAGAGATCTCTGCAGCTGGAGAGGAGAACTATTGTAAAGCTTTATGTCATCAGCGAAGAGCTTACAAATTGTGTCTGAGTTCTTGAATAAGCCAGGAAGGTCGTTTATGTAGAGTAAAAATAATGTTGGCCCAAGAACACTCCCCTGGGGAACTCCACTAGTAACGGCAACCTCTGAATGATGTTATTATGTTAGGTATGTGATGTAATAGTTTATTATTACATAATGATGAATGATTATCACGTCATAATTACGATATTAGTTTGATATGTGTCTTATTGATACCTGTAGCATAGGGACTTCATTTAATACTGATAAGAATATTAAAAGTTAAAGTAGCCAAAAGAAATGCGAAATGGCAAATAATATCGGATTAACCACAATAATGCTTGGAAAATTGGGTGCAAATATTTTTTGAACAACTTGTTTGAATTATTTCTAAATTTTTACGCCAAATTCCTGGAAATCCAAGATGGCCAAATATTTAAGTCCGTTTAATGCTGTTAAATCGATTTCATGCATTGCCACGTGTTTGTTCAAGTTATTTTGTCGAAAAATATTCATCAATGTAAATCGATGATTATTTAAAAATATAATTTAATCGTCATAAATTCAATGAAATTCCGTCGATTATGGCATTTCCAAGTTTCGATATCAGAATCGAACAACTTTCATGAGTGAGTCACAAGTTGCAACATAAGTTGCATGAACATTTTGAATCTGCACCTGGAAAATTTTAGTCAGGGGGTCAAGTCTTTGGACTAGTCTTTGGAATTTTCAGTAAATTTCAGAAGTTTAAGAAGTTAAAAACCAATTTCTTTTTTTTAAATCGCAATCTTTTATCAACGAAACTGCTAAGCTTGAATTCAAAGTTGCCAAAAATCTCGTGAGACAAATATATTTCGTTCGGGCGTTAATATGGCCACGACATGCAATGACACGGAATGATACGTAATGACATGCAACGGCATTCAATGATAAGCTGCTGGTAAATGTTTGGAAAATTTTTAATTTAAATTCTTTTTTCATTTTCTCTTCAGTGTAGGTGACACTCAAAAGCGTTTTCTCAAAAGCAAAAGTCTTTGTTATGTTTATTATGTTAATATATATTTTTTATGTCTATCATATTTATTACATTTGTTGCATATATTATATTATATTATATTATATTATATTATATTATATTATATTATATTATATTATATTATATTATATTATATTATATTATATTATATTATATTATATTATATTATATTATATTATATTATATTATATTATATTATATTATATTATATTATATTATATTATATTATATTATATTATATTATATTATATTATATTATATTATATTATATTATATTATATTATATTATATTATATTATATTATATTATATAGTGAGAAGTGAGAAATAGGTCAATATGGAATTAATCTACAAATGCAATTAAAAGTCAAATTGAAATTTAAACATTTAATTAAATTTCAAAATAATTAAAAAATTCAAACATTTGGAAAACATTTGTTGCGTATTCTTCAAAATGTCGTCCACGTTTGTTGTCCAGAAAGAAGAAATGGGGCTTCAATTGATGGAATAAAAATTAAATATTTCTTAACAATTATTAAATATTTTTTAATAAATATTAAATATTTTTTAATAAATATTAAATCTTTTTTAATAAATATTAAATATTTTTTAATAATTATTAAATATTTTTTATTAAATATTTTCATTCGTCATTGAAATTAACTTTATGAAAAGAATTCATAGAAAAAGAAAACGCTTTCATTTTAATAGGTTGAACAGTTTCACGTTTTTATCACGAGAATTTGAGATTTTATATTATAATATTTATAAATAATATAATATAAAATATAATAATAAAATTATTTTTATATATATATTTGTATATACATTTTTACAAATATTCTCTCAAATATATTCGAAATTAAATAATAATTATTATTAATTATCTATAATTAGAACGAAGTGAAGAAATTGTGAAAATATTAAAAGTTATTTTATTTTTATATTGTCTTAAACTGCCAAATCAGTTGTTTTGCATCATCGTCATCGTCGTCGTCATCATCATCATTTTCACTGTTAATAAATTAAGCATCTTTTAATAGAATTAGAAAAGATTAGCCAGAAAAATTATCGTTGAATATGTTTTACAAATATTTTAGAATAGAATTCCATTTTTTTAAATTTAAATAAATTTTATTCCGAGAGCCGAAAACATTCGAGAGGAGATTAATTAAAGTGGAGCTTTCTGGAATATTTCCTGTTGGCATCTAATGGGGGTACATGATGGATGGCCCGCGGATATTGATTCATTAAAATTATTTTTCACGACCATGTCTCACTTCTCTACGTCCGTTTATTTTTTAACGTCAGTCAAACGTGAAAATGAATGAATAATCATACTTTGTAAATATTTTATTGTTTCTTCATTATCATAATTTATTCTCGGGTTTTATCATAATTTATTCCTAGCGATTATTATAGTTCTTTCTTTTTTGGCCGTTAACGTTTTTCGAAATGTAATTGGAATTTGTTGCTTAAATTTAAATGTCGACTTAAAATATTATTTTTATGATTAATTTATTTATTATATAAAAACGAAATAATTAATCTTTATATATACCTATGTATTTAGATTAAATGTTAATGTATTTAATTATTTGTATTAACTAATTTAAATAAACATTTTCTTTCAGGTCTCCATTAGGATGAGTTGATGTCCGACGTCACCAAGATGGTAGAAGATGTTCAGTTGTGTTTAGTTGTTCAATGCTTTCGTGATGGTTGCACTACTAACTTTATGTAACTTATAGTAACAATAATAATAATAACAATAATAATAATAGTAATAATAATAACAATAATAATAATAATAATAATAATAATAATAAATATTTCTATTATAATATATTATTATAATAATTATATATTTGGTAATTGTAATAAATAAGAATGGTAAGAGACGATAAATAACAACATTAATTATAATGATAATGATAACGATTATATTATAATAGAGATGTTAATAATTATTTGGATATTTATCAACTTTATTATATTAATTATAATTTATTATCAATTATTTATAATTATTATCATTAGATTATTTAAAATCATTATTTATTATCATTACTATATCTAGTTAGTAACGATATTACTAATGTTAATATAAATTTATTTATTAATGATGCTCCATCAATTCAGTATGTTTTGTTGTGGGTGAAATCAATAAACTTCTGCCGTGGAATGTTCAATATTCCTACGATTTATTTCTCATATTTTCATCAATTTCATCTTCTCTCGTTTGTCGGTTTCAAGATAAAAATTATCAGCGAATTTCAGCAGAATTTCGGCAGAATTTCATTCGAAAGATAAATTATTTAAATTTAATTCTTGGAAATAATTTCGTTGTTTATTCGGAAGGTTTCTAACTTTGTAATAAAATATTGAAATAAACATGCGAATTAAACCACGTGGCTTTTGTTTTAATTATTGTTATGCAAAACATTCAACTCTGAAAATGAGTCCGGAAACAAACAAATACGTTATTAAATAATATTGTAAATAAATAAATAAATAATTAATGAACATTGAAAATAAATAAATCATCAACAAATATATAAATAAATAAATTACATTAAATTGCTAAAATTGATTTTTTTTAAATTTATGCTTAAATGAAATTAGGTTCAAAATTCAGTTAGAACGAACTTCTGAAGCTCGTGTTGTGAATATCTGGATTTCGAGCGTCCATGTTTGCTCATTGAGCTTCCTTAAGCCTGTTAAAAGAAATAATTGGATGAGGGAATGTTAGACACTTTTACGCGAGAGGAATGCTTTGCCATGATCTCGAGCCGGATGCTCTTGGAAGAATTGAATCTTTCACTGCTACCGCAAGGACACTTTCATGACATTTTTGACGAATTTCCGGAGAGAATTTTGAAATCGATAAAAGCCAAATGAATTGTTATTCGATTTTATTGAAGATTTCCTTATAAGATTAAGTCGTTACAGGTTTAAATGTTAAATGCTTGCTTTGGTTTTTTATTTCGAAATAAATCCGAGTGCATTCCATATTAAAATCTTACGCCCTTGGATTTGAAAAAAAAGAAATAATAAAAATAATAGTAATAATAATAAGTACGTGAATATTCTTGCGCACGTGCGTCTGGAGCCTCTCGGTGATTGGATGAACGTCGCGATCACGTGATCATCTGACCTGATACCTGTAGCAGTCGTCAATCTCGGAAGCAACGTCAGGCGATCTGTCGAGGAGGGACAATTGTAATCCTACGTTGAACTTGAAGGAGAATTTAAAACAATTCCTAATCCTGGGTGCTGACAATTGAAGAAATTCAAAAGAAATTCAAAAGAAATTGTAAAATACCAACAAGAACAACAACAACGGCTGACGTCATTTTTGAAACGTTAATCCTGCAAATCGGTCATAGAAAATTCATCCGAGAATGAATGTTTTTATTTATTTTGCAAATTATAAATAACTAATTAGTTTTAATTAGATTAATATAAAATGTGGACACCTTCTCCGGTAATGACTTGGATGGGGAAGCTATTTAAGTATTAATGGTTCATTAATATCTCATCACTTCCTTTGCACCTACCAATGTCATTGTGGTCAAAAATACCGCCTTAAAATCATTTCTAACCAAAATTAAGCATTCCTCCGAATTAAATTATATTAATAGGTCAACAGGTTAAGGTTCAAAGCATTAGATGCCATTTTGTTCTGTTTTGTTTTTATAATTTCATTTAATTCTCAGCAAAAAAAAAGTGTTCTTTAATAACGCCCCTGCTTGTGAGCATCGTGGAGCGGAAGTACTGCTTGAATAAACTTTGAATGGAAATTTTAAAAAAATCTTACGTAATCAGCGGAAATTAAAAGAGATCTACATAGACAATGAAATGTCGTTTGTTACCTTAAATTGAATTTAAACAACATTTGTCAAAGTCAACGACCACATCATATGAAGCACGCAACAGTAAATGCTCATCTTAGACACTTTTATTCATCCTAAAATTAAATTTTTAACAAATTTCGATGGTTAAAGTCTAAGTGCATATTGTGAAAATATTCTTAAAAATCATAAAATTAAATATCAAACAATTCAAAACAGGTAAGATGAAGTTCAAGAGACGTATGGTTTCGTGTGTTTGCAATTCGTGAGTCTGGGAAGTAATGAGCCATATAAAGAACAAATCATCGTTATTTTCATTTCTTTTCGTATTTGCCTGCAAAATGACGGTTAATCTTCCTTGATGAATACAAATGAGTTAAATGCCGTTCGGTTTATTCCTTGCTCTCAGGAAATTAGGCACAAAAAAATGGTTTTTTTAGAATGGTTTTCTGCTAATAGATATCAGCAGTTCTAAGTATTGTCGAATTTATATTTCATGGAATTGTCCTCCACACAGCTTTATTATTAAGGGCCATCAAAATATGACAAAGCAATTATATAATAATTTACTTATATAATGCGATTATATACTATAATATTATTTTAATACTATATACGATACTATACCACAATACTAATATTTTAGGATAGCCAAACATAGCAAACAATTGAAATATTTGAAAAGAAATATTTAAAAACAAAGTCACATTTTTCAAATAAATCAATCTCTGGAAAACGTTTGAAATAAACGGAATAAAAATGATGTCATTAAGTTGCTGATCCTAAAGTAGGCCTCAACATATCAAAGACATGTTAATCAAACAAATCTTACATAGACGTGTTATTATAAATAATTATAACTACCTTGGCTTTGTATGGCTTTGTTGCATCTGAAAATGAATAAAAAGTACTGCTAGCGCAACAAACATCACGTTTTTGAACCTTAAGTGCGGTTCATTCTAAGGTCAAAATCCCTTCGACCTTCAACATTTGAATGACCATCGAGCGCAGCAACTAAGCAATTTATTATTCATAACTGTTTCATCTTTCTATCAATACGTATTTTTTTTTAATCAATACGTTGTTTGGCCATTTCAACGAGAGAATATTCGATTGAGGATCACACCTGTCACGAGAACTGCAAACGAAGATGTGTTCCAAAAACCATGGCTATTGGTAACGAATCTTAAGTGCTGTGGTGCCTTATGAGCCCTTCAAAGTCAATTTTTATGTGACTTTGAATGACAAAAAGATATTGATAAGTTTCATAATAAGTACTAAGCTAAATAAGTGGAGCTGAGAAGTCCAGACCAGAAAGATGGACAAGTAATAATAAACATCTTCATTATACAATGATTAATTAAAATAACATTTCCCTATTCAGAAAGAACAACCCCAAACCTTTGCTCCAAAGCTAAGTTTTTTCATTTCTGCTGATCCTCACTTACTTAAACAATCATTGCATTGATTTATGTACTTTAAGTACTCTCAAAAACACACAATCAAGTATCTGGAGGCAAACTGAGTATTCTTGATTTTGTTGGTAAAAATAAATCATTAAAATTATTCAGTTAGATTCAGGAGAAGGTCCTTCGCCCTGAAAGTTCCTCGTCGACAGAGGTAAAGTCAGCTCCATCCCTTCGAGATCTTTTGTTAGAAAAATCTGACAACCTGTCATAATAATAATTAAAAAATTTATGAATATAAATACATAGTGAACAAAGAAACAAAGCAGCCATCAATGAAAGTATTAATGACTTCATTAATCATGCTAGGACTAAGTCGCACCAAAGCATATCAATTATTTTAAAAGATCAATTAGCTGTTCAAAATGCGCACATTCTATGAGTTACTAATTCAAACAGGGAGGGCAATCATTTCTTTAACCAGGTGCTCAAAATTAGACCATATTACTCAGTTGAATTAACAAAATTTATTAATAAACAGGAACAGCGTGTTAAATCATAAAGTCAGATTTAAAGCATAAAATCAGATTTTATTGAGGAATAAAACATACCCAATCTTGACAAAATCTGCAATCCTGGAGCAAAATCTAACATGTCTTCCTCCCTTAACAATCAATCACAATCTCAATCACATTCATATTTAATCATGTAATATATACAATAATTTATTTCAAAATATCTTTATTACATTATAATATTCTTATTGCTTTAAAATTAGATGACTTTTAAATACTTTTAAAGCTGTTAACCTTTCAGTGGCAGTAGGGAGTTTACGAAATGATTTTGCATCGACATATACATGACAGGTACTACATGCCAGAGAAGCTTCACATGCACCTATAAATTATGTTAATGCATTAATAATTGGTAAATTTCATTCATCTTTACCAAAGCTTGGAATGCATGATGGGTGGAAATCTTTCAGAACAAACCTTCGAGTTCAATGCCATGCCTGTGAGCAAGATGTAATACATTGTCCCCAACTTTTCCCCGAATGTTGTGTTTATTACCTTGTTTGTCAATAAAGACTACATTTACTCTGCCATGTTTTATAAAAAGTTGTCAGGTTAATCAATAACGAAATTTAAACTGTTCGTTAGATGCAATAATTCCAATTAATTAAGATTATTGACTTGTTAAGAAATAACTCACATTTCCTCAGGTGATTCTGGATCTTTCATTTCAAATTCACCACCACTGCATAGTTTACCTGCAAACGATCACAACTACAACTAAGGTTTAGAAATCAAACAGTTAAACAAAATGTTACTAAATAAATTTGTAAAAAAGTGAGGCTTTTGATCCACATACCTATTCCTGTGCGAATAAATTTATTTTCCTGTGTGAAAGCATTGGGCTTAAAAGCTGAGCCTACCTGCAAAGAAGCTTTCAACAACCTTTTACAAATAAAATGTCTTATGATTGGTGTGAAATACATGCTAACGAATGTAAAACTCGCGAAGGGGGTTTACGTTTTGTTTACAAAAGAAGCATGCTTAAATCTACTTTTAATCATGATTTATTAATGCAAAGATTTATCAAATTGCGACAAATTAATAACATTATGCAATTATTTTTTAACGTATGTTTTAATAAAAACAGTTTAAATTGTATATTTATGCTAATGATTAAAAGTTCAGTGATAAACATTCCCTTCCGTTGCTAGAAATAACTTTAAGAGTAAATCATGACGGGAATAAATTTTATTGATTGCCACAACCATTTATATTGCGAAGAATTTGATACAGTGAGCCCATCAATATTATCATGCTCTGGAGCATTTGCGCTACATTTCTGAATTGGATTTAACACAATTTTGAAATTGTGGCTGGATGTGTTGATTGTTAAGATTTGTAATATATTTTCATCATTTCAACAGGATAGAGATGATGTTATACAAAAAGCTATGGGGGTTAGTTTCAACGGCTGACTGAATTTTGAATATATGGAACTTCAATGTTTTTCTTAGGCTGGTCTTAAAGGAATGGTCTCTGTAACAGAAAGTGCCGATGACGTCCAACCGTTGTTCCAAATGGTGAAAAAGTTAGACAAACAATGCTGTGAAATTACTTTATTCATTGGTTTATTTTTAGTTTGATTTTATCTTGATTATCAAAGCTATCCAAATTATTGTTTTGCTGGTATCGGTGTTCACCCAGTCCAGGTAAAAACAGAGATTTTTAAAAAGCCCTGAGGATGTTTACTTGACGTAATTATTGTTTAACTTTTAGAAAGATGGAGATAAAGATAGAAGTGCCAGAATGGAGGTAGAATCAATTGCTGGGATTTTAGAATATACTTAATAATTTTGAATTTTTTCAAGGACTTGGAGAAAATGCTTCCACATTTCCATGAACATTTAACTGAAATTGTTTGCATAGGCGAGGTGACATATCTTTTCATACTTCCATTTTAATGAGGCCTGATGATAATTAATAGTGAGTCAAAAGTTAAAATTGGCTTTGTTCAGATTGGCTTGGATTTCACACCAAGAGTTTGCAATTCTGAGGATGAAAAATTGGCTCAAAGACAAGTTTTTAGTGAACAGGTATGTTGCTTAATAGTAATAGGAGTAGAATAACAGCAAATGCATTAAATTTTATTCCAATTTAGGTAAAGTTTGCAGAACAACATGGATTGCCCATGTGAGTACCAAAAATAGAATTTTAATAATAATAATTTAAATAAAATAGTAATTTAAAAATGACACAATCTGACTAATATATTGAAATTTCTTCAGAAATGTTCATTCAAGATCTGCAGGTCGACCAGTGATCAAGTTGTTGAAAGAAATGAACGCACGCAACGTTCTTTTGCACGCTTTCGATGGAAAAGTGTCTGTCGCACTGGAAGGAGCTTCCCAGGGATTCTTCTTTTCTTTTCCTCCTTCAATCGTTCGCAGTGAACAGGTAGATTAGTTCTTAAGTTCTTCCGTCACATATCAAAATGGTCCAATAATTAAGAATTTGCCTCTTGCAATGTCGGCAATAGAGTTGTTCTATTTAGTTATGCATTTGATGTTAATGAGCAGAACCTTTCCAGTATCTTTTATTGCATTGTTTTTATTCTGTTTTTTTTTCTATCCTTATTGTCGAATTTACATCAGAGTTTTAAGCCTTGTTTTAGAAAAATTGTTTTCAAAGTTGTTTAACATTTTGAAAAATTCCTGCAGAAGGATAAAATAGTCAAAGCTTTGCCTTTAGACAGGATATTGTTAGAAACTGATTCTCCTGCTTTGGGCCCTGAGAAAATGGTAATTTGATTTGTCTTAAAAATGAATATTAGTTGTGATGCTTGGTAAATAACAAATAAACTAAATGTTTTTTATTTTGTTTCAAGATCAGGAATGAGCCTGTAAATGCAAGAATTTCATTTGAATACATTGCTCAAGTCAAAAAACTTGATCATGAATCACTTGCAAGCATTTTGATGGAAAACACCAAGAAATTGTTTCCAAAGATATCTATGTCTTTATCACTTTAGCATATTAATTTAGTCCAAATAAAATGTAGAGGGATCGTGACTGGATTATTTTCTGTATTCTAAAGCTGTAAGCCTAAAATCAGAATGTACAATCAAGTTCAATTATGGTCACATTGTTTGCATGTGATGTGAAATTTTGCTGATCATGAGAAATACTTTAGAAATGAAACGCAAAGATATCACCATAACGTCGCGATGACGTGTTTCCTCTCAGACGTGCATCTGTGTCCCTCGTCAGTTTTGCACAAGGTTAAAGCTATTGTGGCCAGGGTTTACAAAAAAAAGTAAAAGTTAGTTCGCAATGTACATTAGGTTTATAATGAGTAAAGAGTTAATTTTTAATGTTAGGATGCCACAGTCTAATAGACTAAAGAAAGACCCAGCATAAAATAAGCCCTCAAAAAAATGGTGCAGGCGTAGTTTGCATTTTACATCAGTATTACAAAGCCACCAATTATAAAACCATGTGTGCGGGTTATCATAACTTGGAAGAGATAAACTTGACATGGGAATATATGTAAGCATTCAGTCTACTGTTATCTTCTTCCCATGCCCTCAGACATACAATTTTGGTACTTTCTATATCACGACCATACCCTCAAGATCCCCTAGCGTACACTGTGGTAAAAATGGTCTACGGTATGGTAAAATAACATCAAGCGAAAATAATTGTTTTTTTATTATAAAAAACTGAACTTATTAGTAATATCTTTAACTATTAGAATTTCGATAGCTATTAAACATAATTCTGATGAAATTTTACTTACGTCAAGTTCTGACGCGACGGGTCCCAGGTTTCGAAAAATGTTCTGCATCGAGGATAAAATAATGTGAAAATACATTTTCACACTCAGGTTGGTACAAGCTGTACTCTGTTTTAATGTTTTCAGTTTGTTTATTGAGCATGAAATTGAAAAATAGAATAATTCATTCATAGGCCGCAACAGGTGCAATATCTCCTAATATCCCACCTATGCTCTTTCCACCGAGCTATTAACTAATTTTTATTGAGAAATTGCAACACAACGCCAGCAAATGAAGTAAGAGACCCGTGAAGGTCTTAAAAATTAAGAATAGCTCGATGACTTTTTGGCGGCAAGTTTTTATGGCAACATTTTATGGAAACAACTAAAGGCTTCATGAAGTAAAAGAATGAAAATAAACATTTCCAACCCAACAGGACATTACTATTATTACCACAATAGTCGTTAATTTCATATAAGTAATATTGTCTGCACATATTAAAGACGATAAAGCATTAGCGATCAAACACCAGCACACGCTATCAATTTGTCATAAATTTTGACTTTGCCGTCATGAAAACCCGTTAAACTCACGCCGAAATGTCCCCAACGTCGACTGCCAAATGGTCGTACATCACAATGTAGGCTGATGAAATTTAACTCTAGAAGTGTATATAAAGCTTACAGTTTGGCTTCCCCAGCAGTTGGGCACCCACCAAATATGGTTAGTTACTTATTACTCTAGTTGGGCTACAGGACTTTTGATTAAATTTAATTAATTACATTATTTAACTAGGGTCACACAGCCTCTTTTTCGTTCTGGTCGGGAACAATATTCCTTATCCTCCAATTTTGCAAATTGGTGAGTTTCAGTGGCCACATATCAACAATCTAAATTAGAGTATTTTTGAAATTCTGCATTTTGTTATTCAGACCAGTGCGACCTTAACATTCAATGCCGATGCCTCGAAAGCTTATCAGGACGTAGCCCAAGGCGCAAAAAGTTATGCCGTATTCAAGCCATCTCAGGACCTTAGCACATTTTCTTTGGTTAAAGTTTCTGCTGGAGGTAAAAACAGAAAAAATATTTTTAAATGATTATGATACGTTTAAAAACATAAATTATACGAAGAAAACATATGCAACAGATTTCAACAGTCTGACAACCGATTTATTGGCATCAAAAGAAGATTTACTTGGAGCATATTCCAATGCCGGGAAAAGTGGAAAGGAACTTTATGTTTTAGTTTGGTGAGGACACTCTAACGTTAAAATAATAAAACTACTTTAAGGAAATCATCTTTTGATAACGAACGATGTCTTGTATATGTAATTTAACCTTAGATATTCTTATTGTAACATCTGAAGAGTTACAAATCCTTTTACATTTATATTTATATCCTCAGGGTAGCCACGGGAAACAATGAAGAAGTTGGCCAAAAATATTCGGCCGTAGTCGATGAACTGGAAAAACTTTTTAGCAAGGATATTGTACTTTCTCTGATATCTGATTTGCAATCCGACTTCAATCTTACGTACTTACACAACAGCGCTGCAGAGGGATACAATAGGATTATATCAAGCTCGGAGTACGGAGAGTCAGAAACTACTGAAGTATTATTCTAGTCTTTTTTGTCCGAATTCTGGGAAGGAAAACAGTAATTAACAACTGTAATCAATATATTTTTCAAGGTAGTAACGGTGAATGTACAACTGAAGCCAAGCATCCAAGAAGTCAGTCTCGGATCAAAGAGATACGTCATCTTTAAATTTTCCGATGACTTTTCAAGCATCGTCCTCGATAAAGTGGGCGATCTCAGTGGGTTTAAAATGCTTCAAAATTAACTTGTAAACCATGTAAACCTTGTAATTACCATAATTTTATGGCGGCTGATTTGGCCGGGGCTATTGTTGGCAGATTATGTTTTGTCTAACTTTAATAATGTAATAATAAGGTACGTTTTTCTGAAATTTTCTGATGATTTTCACTAGCGTTGTTGATTGATAAAGTGGCTGATCTCAGCAAATGTTAAGATATAAGGATAAAAATAATTTCAAATGCTCAATAATATAATAAATATTAATATAATATAAAATACAATTAATTCAGTTTGATGCTCTCATAAAAATAAAACATTTTGCAGGTGCAACCTTCGCCGACCTGGCTGCAGACCTGAAAAAGTACGAAGCAGCAGGTGAAGTGAGAATCGTCATCTACTTTGTGCCTGTCGTTAAAGATGGAGTCGTAGGAAACAAAGTACTGCTTATCTTCTGGTAAGTAATTTAAGAAGTTTATCTCTATGGTCGAATGGCGGATACCATCTTGCCTACCTTCTAAATGTCCTTAAAAGGGCCCCTGGCACCGCTGACAAGACCTTAGTATCAAAGTATCAGACGAAACTAAAGAGTCTAACGACTTCCTTAAATGTACCGATATGGGATGAAGTAACAGTCAAAACCACAACCGAAGTCACTCCTGAAGGCATCAACAAACTTCTTCCAGCGAATACAGGACAAATCGTGACGACGACGACAACGACAACGACCACAGATGAGGTACAACATTTAAATCCAATATTTAAAAAAATTCTTTACATATCTGAATGAGCAGGCGGGTGCTCCAGGGTATTCCGATGCATGACGCCATCTTAAGAGGCAGTGTCTTAACCATTACACGAGGAAGCACAATTATTTAGATACAGTCAATTAAATAATACAGTTGCACTGCAAATGTTGCAGTAAAACTTAGCTTGTCTGCAAATAACTTGTGACAAAATTTCACTTTCATCAAAGGTGGTGAAAGTAGATACAAGTGTGCAAACCAGCGTCAATGAAGTCAGTCAGGGATCGAAAAGATACGTTGTCCTGAAATTTTCTGACGATTTCAACAGCGTGGTGGTTGATAAAGTGGGTGATCTCAGTAAGTTGATCAAAGTTTCATTTTTCTTTCTTTCTTTCTAGTTATATATAGCGAAGAATGTTGACATTTAAATATATTTTAGGCCATAACTATGCATTCACAAAATTACCTCATCAAATTAATAGTTTGAGGAATTATTTAAAAAAATTATAATTATTTAAAAGTCGTTTAAAAATACAACAAGGAGTGTAATTTCAATCTTATTTAGTAAGCACAGAAAAAATTGTAAAACTCAGGCAAATCTTAAATACCGAACTTGATGTTATCTTCCACAGGTGCCGATTTTGCTTCGTTGGCACTATATTTGAAGCAGTATGAAGGTTCTGGTCAACTGAGAGTAGTCTTTTACTTCGTGCCAGTGCTAAAAGATGGCGCAACCCAAAATAAACTTCTCCTACTGTTATGGTAAGTTAATTCTTTTCGAATTGATTAATATAACTACGCTGTTATTTGATTAATACATGTGTTTCTAATAGGACCCCCAGCACAGCCGACAAAACGTTGGTTACGAAATACTTGTTGAAATTAAAAGGCCTAAAAACCGCATTGAAAGTACCAGTATGGAATGAAGTTACGGTAAAAAGCGTCACGGAAGTAACCCCCGAAAGTGTCAACAAACTTCTTCCAGCCAATTCGGGACAACTCGTGACGACGACGACAACAACACCAACCACAGATGAGGTACAACATTTAAATCCAATAATAAAAAATAAACTTACATAGCTGAATGTATAGGAGGGTGCTCCAATAACATGGTGTTCCAATCCGTGACGCCATCTTAAGAGGCAGTGTCTTAACCATTACACGACGAGGAGCACCATTATTTAGATACAGTCAATTAAATAATATGGTTGCACTGCAAATGTTGCAGTAAATCTTAGCTGCAAATAACTTGTGATTTTATAAAATTTCACTTTCATCAAAGGTGGTGAAAGTAGATACAAGTGTGCAAACCAGCGTCAATGAAGTCAGTCAGGGATCGAAAAGATACGTTGTCCTGAAATTTTCTGACGATTTCAACAGCGTGGTGGTTGATAAAGTGGGTGATCTCAGTAAGTTGATCAAAGTTTCATTTTTCTTTCTTTCTTTCTAGTTATATATAGCGAAGAATGTTGACATTTAAATATATTTTAGGCCATAACTATGCATTCACAAAATTACCTCATCAAATTAATAGTTTGAGGAATTATTTAAAAAAAATATAATTATTTAAAAGACATTAAAAAAAACAAGGAGTGTAATTTAAATCTTATTTAGTAAGCACAGAAAAAATTGTAAAACTCAGGAAAATCTTAAATACCGAACTTGATGTTACCTTCCACAGGTGCCGATTTTGCTTCGTTGGCGTCGTATTTGAAACAGTTTGAAGGTTCTGGTCAACTGAGAGTAGTCTTTTACTTTCTGCCAGTGTTAAAAGATGGCACAACCCAAAATAAACTTCTTTTACTGTTATGGTAAGTTAATTCTTTTAGAGGTTGATTAATATAATTATGCTGATAATTGATCAATAAATGTGTTTTTAATAGGACCCCCAGCACAGCCGACAAAACATTGGTTACGAAATACCTATTGAAATTAAAAGGCCTAAAAACCTCATTGAAAGTACCAGCATGGAATGAAGTTACCGTAAAAAGCGTCACTGAAGTAACTCCAGAAGGTGTCAGCAAACTTCTTCCAGCTGGCAGTGGACAAGTCCAGGAGCCTGTCAAAGAAACCCCTGTAGTACCAGAAAAAGTTGAGGTGAATAGATCAGACTAACTAAGAACATAGAATAATTAGTAAAAATAACTCTTGAATATAAATAAAGGAATATAAGCATAAATTCTAATTTATGAAGGTACCCGAAGAGCTGAGCGACGAAGATGATGACGAACCGGTAAGCGTAAAACGTGGAAAATATGTTTTACTTTTAAAGTATAACCAAAAATATGACAAACCAAATGCACCAAAGTATATGTTAAACAAATAATGGAAATAATTACCGAGCAAAACTCCATAATTCAATGAAAGTTAAATTCAATAAAGAATTTTAAGTTAAACATTTCATTAAAATCAGGCTCAGTTGGAGCCAAGCGTCGATACCGTTGTTGAAGACGTGAAAAAGGGTACTAAAAAGTACGTCACACTCAAGTGGACCCCAACCAATACCCTGGTTGTTGATAAGACTGGAGCTCCAAGTAAGACACGTATGACTTTGTCCAAGTAAGGATAAATCGCCAAATCACTTTTGGTACTTAATACAAACTTAGCAACGCATCCTTGTCTAACACTGCTACATCCAAAGTTTCGTAGGCCCAGATTAGCCCAGTCCGCGTTTCATATCTCTTGATACAACCACTAAGTAAATATTAATATTACGAGAAATATTAATTTTATTTTCAAAGATGCGAAATTCGATGATCTGGTGAAAGATCTGGTTGATGCAGAAAAGGCTGGTGAAGGAAGATATGCCTTCTACAACGACAATGGAAAATTGCTGCTAGTCGTGTGGTACGATCTTTTTGCTGTGCGCATGAATAAATTTGATAGAACTCACGATTGATAAAATGCAATATGAACTCCTCGTCATATAGGGCACCATCAACCCTAACTGATAAACAAAAAGTGCTGTACAAGAAAAAACTCGTCAAAGTCAAGAAACTTCTCAAAAAGAACTTCTCGTACGTTGTTCCTCGTTCGGCTCAGGAATTAGATCTTCCAAAACTTCAAAAAACTGCGAAGGATTTTGATTACCCCACATTTTTGTCGAAACAAGGAAAGACACCAGAAGTAAGTGATTCTGTCGATGGAAATATCGATTCATAGGATCAAAGTTCGAAAATTTACAATTTTTTATGATCAGTATTCTTTTTACTCTGAATTCATTTCAGAAACCTGCGGAAGAAGACGATGAAGTTGATGACGACGAACCTGTAAGTTTAACTAAAATAAAATAGGCATGCCGATGTTAATAATAGTAGCCTATAAATTAAGAAATATTCTACAAGATATAAAGTTTAAACTTGTCTAAAAATTATAGGCTCAGTTAGAACCAAGCGTCGACAACGTAGTTGAAGACGTCAAAAAGGGTACTAAAAAGTATGTCACACTGAAATGGACCCCAACAAACACCCTCGTCGTCGACAAGACTGGAGCTCCAAGTATGTCGCTTGAATTTTATCCACGTGCATTTGAAACGCCAATTCAGATTTCTTAGAAAAAAAACCCAACTTTATCCCTGCAAGTATTATGCTCTTAACTCTGTCTAGTTCCATGAATTCTAATCCTAGATGATAAGGATATTTTCATATCTCCGGGTAAAATCCATATTGAATATAGTGACAAAATATTGATGTTTACTAAGGTGCGAAGTTTGATGATCTGGTGAAAGATCTGGTCGATGCAGAAAAGACTGGCGAAGGAAGATACGCCTTCTTCAACGACAATGGAAAACTGCTGCTCGTTGTTTGGTAGTAATGAATGACTTTGCAAGAAACCACTATTCCATAAATTAAATATAAACTCATCGTCATTTAGGGCACCATCAACCTTATCTGACAAGCAGAAAGTGCTGTACAAAAAGAAACTTGTTAAAGTCAAGAAATTACTTAAAAAGAACTTCTCGTACGTGCTCCCTCAGTCGACCCAAGAATTGGATCTTCCAAAGCTTCTGAAAGCCGTCAAGGAATTTGATTACCCGACATTTTTGTCGAAACAAGGAAAGAAACCAGAAGTAAGTGATGCTGTCGATGGCGATAGAATATATTCTGGATATATCTAAATATCGTCCATTTTTATAACTGGAAATTTTGCGTTTCTCTTATGATATGCACTAGTTGAATTTAAATTTATTACAGAAGCCCGTGGATGAAGACGAGGATGTTGATGACGACGAACCTGTAAGTGAGACTAAAACAAATAGGAGTGGATATGTTATTGATGTTGGCCTCCAATTTAAGAAATAAATAATTACTAAACCTGTCTAAATCTAATAGGCTCAGTTAGAACCAAACGTCGACACTGTTGTCGAAGACGTGAAAAAGGGCACTAAAAAATATGTTACACTGAAGTGGACCCCAACAAACACCCTCGTCGTCGATAAGACTGGAGCTCCAAGTGAGTAGCGTTGAACTTATCCTTACGACTATGAAATGCCAGTTCTTATCTTGTTCATAAGAAAAAAAAAGGTAACTGTCATTTATTGGTCCCATAACTCCCGAAACTTATTCAATTCTAGTCCAAAAAGATCAGCGTAGAATTAAGCAAACTAGTCGATCCTAAGCTTCATTTCCCCATGCATAATCCTTAATGAATAATATTGATGTTTTTCAAGCTGCAAAGTTCGACGATCTGGTCAAAGATCTGGTCGATGCAGAAAAGGCAGGCGAAGGAAGATATGCCTTCTACAACGACAACGGAAAACTATTGCTCGTCGTTTGGTGAGTACCCATGACATTGTAAATAATTTATTTTGCTGCGAAAGCATATTTAAGAAACTGCAATATGAACGCCATTCAGGGCACCATTGACCCTACCTGACAAGCAGAAAGTTCTGTATAAGAAGAAACTTGTTAAAGTAAAGAAATTGCTGAAAAAGAACTTCTCGTACGTTGCCCCACAATCCGTACCAGAATTGGATCTTCCAAAGCTTCTGAAAACCGTCAAGGATTTTGATTACCCGACATTTTTGTCGAAACAAGGAAAGAAACCAGAAGTGAGTGATTTTGATCGTGAATCCTAATTAGACGTATTGTCTAAGCTATTAAATCATCCATACACGTAAATGTAATTTTTTTACATACCAAATAAATTATCTTGTGACTTGCATTCATTACTTCTTTAAAGCCATTACCAAAGCCCACGGAGGAAGACGATGAAGTTGATGACGATGAACCCGTAAGTGTTCCCGAAATAATGAATAGATGTTCTCATATTAATGATTCTGGCATTAAAATGAAGAATTAGTTTACACATATTAAATCCATGTAAAATTTATAGGCTCAATTGGAACCAAATGTTGACACTGTGGTAGAAGACGTGAAAAAGGGAACTAAAAAGTACGTCACACTGAAGTGGACCCCAACCAATACACTGGTCGTTGATAAGACTGGAGCTCCAGGTAAGACGCTCTGAACTTTGTTCAAGTTATGGTCATTCCCCACTTCACTTTTGGTCGCTAAACATTTCAAGGTATAACTCATATTATTATTGAGTATCGTTATGCTTTCTCAGGTGCAAAGTTCGATGATCTGGTGAAAGATCTGATTGATGCAGAAAAGGCAGGCGAAGGAAGATATGCTTTCTATAACGATAATGGAAAACTATTGCTCGTTGTTTGGTGAGTACCCATGACATTGTAAATGATTTATTTTGCTGCGATAGCATATTTAAGAAACTGCAATATGAACGCCATTCAGGGCACCATTGACCCTACCTGATAAGCAGAAAGTTCTGTACAAGAAGAAACTTGTTAAAGTAAAGAAATTGCTGAAAAAGAACTTCTCGTACGTTGCCCCACAATCTGTCCCAGAATTGGACCTTCCAAAGCTTCTAAAAACCGTGAAGGACTTTGACTATTCAACATTTTTGTCGAAACAAGGAAAGAAACCAGAAGTAAGTGATTCCATCGATGAAATTGTTTTAAACTATTATGGATATATGTTATTTGATTTCGTTGTACAACTTATTATGGATATATAAGCCTTTCTTTTAATATCTTTAGAAACCTGAGGAGGAAGAGGAAGATGAAGATGATGATGAACCCGTTAGTTTTGTCATAAATAAATATCTCATGCACCTTTTAGATAATCTCTACCGTCATATATTACACACATTCTCTCCTCCGATTATTATTTCTAAAATTTTATATCCATTATAGCCCCATGAATTTTATTTTATAATCTCAATCATTATTATTTTTAAATTGATCATTATTAAGGCTGATATTGATATTATTAAGGCTGAACTAGATCCAAAAGTTGATCCCCTTGTGGAAGATGTGAAAAAAGGAACAAAGAAATATGTGACTCTAAAATGGACTCCTACAAATACCCTTGTTGTCGATAAGACTGGAGCTCCAAGTAATTAATAATCATAAAACATTTTATTAACGTAATTCTCATATCGAAAATGTTTCTCAAGATGCAAAGTTCGACGATCTGGTGAAAGATCTGGTTGATGCAGAAAAGGCTGGTGAAGGAAGATATGCTTTCTATAACGATAATGGAAATTTGCTTCTCGTCGTTTGGTTAGCATGAACTAAATTCTCAAAATTGCTCGATTTTGAGTTTAAAATGAAGGCACAAGTACCACTATAAACGTTTATTTTTTTCATTATACTTTAATATTTCATTATTACATAGGGCCCCATCAACTCTTCCTGATAAGCAGAAAGTACTTTACAAAAAGAAACTCGTTAAAGTCAAGAAATTGTTGAAAAAGGACTTTTCTTACGCGGTTCCCCAGTCAGTCCAAGATTTGGATCTTCCAAAGCTTCAGAAAACCGTGAAAGTTTTTGACTTCGTGAAGTGGTTTACGAAAGTGGTGAAGAAAGTATTGGTGAGCTTGTGTTTCAGAACTATTTGTTTCATGCTTCATTTAATTTAATTTATTCTCTGAGTTAATAGTCTAATTTACAACAAGAAATCTATAAGAATTAGTTCTATGATTTTATTTTCTAAAAAACAAGAAATATATATTTCTATTGTTTTATATTCTTAAAAAAACAAAGCTTAAGACTGAGTTGTAAACAAACGAATAATGCTTAAATTTTAGAAACCCGAAGAAGAAGATGAGGATGAAGATGATGACGAACCTGTAAGGAAAAATATTAGAAGTTAATCCAAGTATACTTAGAAATTGCATGCATTTTTTTTATCAGTTCTAATATTTCACATGGATATTTATCTCTGCATTGCTCACTGCATCTTGAACGCAGTTCCATTTATTTTGTTTTATTTTAAGAATTTTTATTTTAAAATTGATCTTTGCGTTGTTAAGGCTGATCTAGATCCAAAAGTAGACCCTGTTGTGGAAGATGTGAAAAAAGGAACAAAGAAATATGTGACTCTAAAATGGACTCCTACAAACACTCTTGTCGTCGATAAGACTGGAGCTCCAAGTAATTAATAATCATAAAACATTTTAATAATGTAATTCTGTCAAAATCTCGTATTGAAAATGTTTCTCAAGATGCAAAGTTCGACGATCTGGTTAAAGATCTGGTTGATGCAGAAAAGGCAGGCGAAGGAAGATATGCCTTCTTCAACGACAATGGAAATTTGCTTCTCGTCGTTTGGTTAGCAGCGACCAGATTGGCACATAAAGGCACAAGTATCAAGAAAATATTTATTTTTATTATAATACTTTAATATTTCATTATTATAAAGGGCGCCATCGACTCTTCCTGATAAGCAGAAAGTGCTGTACAAAAAGAAACTCGTTAAAGTCAAGAAGTTGTTGAAAAAGGACTTTTCTTATGTGGTTCCACAGTCAGTCCAAGATTTGGATCTTCCAAAGCTTCAGAAAACCGTGAAAGCTTTTGACTTCGTGAAGTGGTTTTCGAAGCTGTTCAAGAAACCAGGAGTGAGTTTGTGTTTCAGTTAAGTTAATTTTTTTGTTTGAGTTAATTTAATTTACAAAGAATCAAGAAATACGACAGAGATATATAAAAATTAGTTCTTTGGTTTTATTTTCGAAAAAAATCCACAGCTTAGAACTGAGTTGTAAATAACCTATTAATCTTTAAATTTTAGAAACCCGAAGAAGCAGATGAGGATGAGGATGAAGACGATGACGAACCTGTAAGCTGAATTAATATTTATTAATCGTTGACGTGTTGTATTTTTGGCCAGGCCCAATATTTCATCTGGATATTTGTCTCTGCATTTTACATTTATACAGTCAAGTCTCGCTGCTATGACGCACGTCGGGACCGAGCAAAAGTGGCATAGTAGCGAGAGTGGCAGAGTAACGAGGATTTGTAAAAATGGCCTTATTTTATCAAATAAAAACGGCTTTATTTTCTCAAGTTAACCATCAGCTCAGATCATCTCTCACAATCTTTGGCTGACGCATCTCCTTTCGGCGGATCTCGTTGTCTAGTCGATCGCACGCTTGCATCACACTAGACTTGCGACCAAAGCTTCAGCTTCACCCTGCACTGCCTTGAACGTGATTTGGCGCTTCTTGAAATTATCTAGCCAAACGTTCGCTTACGTTTCTGAGATAACATTTGCTGATCTTCACTCCAACTCGCAATTTTCACATAAAATCTCAACATTCACTTTCATTCCTATTTACACTCCCAGGCAACTTTGCCCATTAGACCAATCAAATTCCAAGGAATTTTCCATTACTTTCCTTAATCATCCCTCACCAACAAGTCATGGCAAAGTATTAACCTGATAAAATCTTAAAAATACAAGGAAATGACTCTCAATTATTTCCCCCTACTGGAAATATGTCCTTAACTTCATGGGTTAGATAAACAATGTCAGGACCATGGTGGCCTAGTAGCGAGGATTGGGGGTGGCATAGTAAATTTATTTTGTATTGAATTTTGTCGGGACCGACCAAAAGTAGCATAATAGCGAGGGTGGCATAGTAGCCAGACGTAACTGTATTTGTCTTTACATTTACATTTATTCATTGCATCATTGCAACATAGCCCCATTAAATTTATTTTATTTTATCTCAATCATTATTATTTTTAAATTGATCATTGCATTATTAAGGCCGAACTAGATCCAAAAGTTGATCCCCTTGTGGAAGATGTGAAAAAAGGATCAAAGAAATATGTGACTCTAAAATGGACTCCTACAAATACCCTTGTTGTTGATAAGACTGGAGCCCCAAGTAATTATTCATAAAACATTTTATTAACTTAATTCTCATATCGAAAATGTTTCTCAAGATGCAAAGTTCGACGATCTGGTGAAAGATCTGGTTGATGCAGAAAAGGCTGGTGAAGGAAGATATGCCTTCTTCAACGACAATGGAAATTTGCTTCTCGTCGTTTGGTTAGCAGGAATTAAATTCTTAAAATTGCACGATTTTGAGTTTAAAATGAAGGCATAAGTACTATAAAAGTTTATTTTATTTATAATTATACTTTAATATTTCATTATTACATAGGGCGCCATCGACTCTTCCTGATAAGCAGAAAGTACTTTACAAAAAGAAACTCGTTAAAGTCAAGAAATTGTTGAAAAAGGACTTTTCTTACGCGGTTCCCCAGTCAGTCCAAGATTTGGATCTTTCAAAGCTTCAGAAAACCGTGAAACGTTTTGACTTCGTGAAGTGGTTTACGAAAGTGGTGAAGAAAGTAGTGGTGAGCTTGTGTTTCAGAACTATTTGTTTCATGCTTCAGTTGATTTCATTTATTTTCAGAGTTAATAGATTCTAATGTATAACAAGAAATATATAGTTCTATGGTTTTATTTTCTAAAAAAAAACACAGCTTAGGACTGAGTTGTAAACAACCGAATAAACTTTAAATTTTAGAAACCCGAAGAAGATGAGGATGAAGATGATGACGAACCTGTAAGGAAAAATATTAAATGTTAATCGAAGTATACTTAGACATATTATTGTACTTTTAATATTTAATCATTTACTCATTACATTTTGAACATGGCTCTATTTATTGTTTATTTTAATTCAATTAAAGACATAATTATTTTTAAAACGATCTTTTCCCTATTAAGGCTGAACTAGATCCAAAAGTAGACCCTGTTGTGGAAGATGTGAAAAAAGGAACAAAGAAATATGTGACTCTAAAATGGACTCCTACAAACACTCTTGTCGTCGATAAGACTGGAGCTCCAAGTAATTAATAATCATAAAACATTTTAATAATGTAATTCTGTAAAATTTTCGTATTGAAAATATTTCTCAAGATGCAAAGTTCGACGATCTGGTTAAAGATCTGGTTGATGCAGAAAAGGCTGGTGAAGGAAGATATGCCTTCTTCAACGACAATGGAAATTTGCTTCTCGTCGTTTGGTTAGCAGAGACTATATTGGCAGATAAAGGCACAAGTATCAAGAAAATATTTATTTTTATTATAATACTTTAATATTTCATTATTACAAAGGGCGCCATCGACTCTTCCTGATAAGCAGAAAGTGCTCTACAAAAAGAAACTCGTTAAAGTCAAGAAATTGTTGAAAAAGGACTTTACTTACGCGTTTCCCCAGTCAGTCCAAGATTTGGATCTTCCAAAGCTTCAGAAAACCGTGAAAGTTTTGGACTTCGTGAAGTGGTTTACGAAAGTGGTGAAGAAAGTAGTGGTGAGTTTGTGTTTCAGAACTATTTCTTTCATGTTTCAGTTGATTTCGTTTATTTTCAGAGTTAATAGATTCTAATGTATAACAAGAAATATATAGTTCTATATTTTTATCTTCTAAAAAAGCTTAGGACTGAGTTGTAAACAACCAAATAATCTTTAAATTTTAGAAGCCCGAAGAAGAAGATGAGGATGAAGATGATGACGAACCTGTAAGAAAAATATTAAATGTTAATCGAAGTATTAATATTAGTCGAAGTATACTTAGAGATATTATTGCACTTTTAATCAGTCCCAATATTTCATCATTTACTCATTACATTTTGAACATGGCTCTATTTATTGTTTTATTTTAATTTCAATTAAACACATTATTATTTTTAAAATTGATCTTTGCGTTATTAAGGCTGAACTAGATCCAAAAGTAGATCCCGTTGTGGAAGATGTGAAAAAAGGAACAAAGAAATATGTGACTCTAAAATGGACTCCTACAAACACTCTTGTCGTCGATAAGACTGGAGCTCCAAGTAATTAATAATCATAAAACATTTTAATATTGTAATTCTGTCAAAATCTCGTACTGAAAATATTTCTCAAGATGCAAAGTTCGACGATCTGGTAAAAGATCTGGTTGATGCAGAAAAGGCTGGTGAAGGAAGATATGCTTTCTATAACGACAATGGAAATTTGCTTCTCGTCGTATGGTGAGATCATGTTAATTAAAAATGTGGCCTTGACGTTCCTGCATACCATCGTAATGACGACCGCCACAATGTGTCGTGTCGTAAACCCCACGCATCATCGGGGAGAAGCGCTATACAAGTGCGGACTGGTTTAGAGGTAGTGAAACATAAAGGCAGTAACTTGATTGTCTTATTTATGGATACATTTGAGCCCGAAAGATAAAATTAAAGTTAACCCATAATATTCTACACTCACTTTCGCATAGGGCTCCATCGACCCTACCTGATAAACAAAAAGTGTTGTACAAAAAGAAATTGGTCAAAGTAAAGAAGCTGCTGAAGAAGAACTTCGCTTACGTTGTCGCCGAAAGTGTTCCTGAATTGGAACTCACCAAACTTTTGAAAAAATCGAAGAGCTTTGATTTTTCTTCCTGGTTGTTGAAACAAGTCAAGAAATTTGGAGTGAGTTTATTATATATTAATATTACATTATATGTATATTTGTCTAATATTTATATGATATGTACTTAACTATGCTTGCATTCATCGTGAATCTTTGAAATGAAAATTTATCTGATTTATTGATTTCCGTGAAAAGTGAATTTGGTCGCAAATATTAACTAATCGTATACTGTTATTATAGGGTGAAGAGGACGAAGGCGATGATGATGAACCCGTGAGTTTCTATTAATTTGTTTGATGTGCTCACTCGTAGATGCTTGTCAATATTAACACATATTTTTATTAGAATTTACTTTACATAAGAAGAAAACTTAAGAGGACTTACATAAAAAAAAATATTGAATCAGAATGTATTTGAAAAGTTAAATATTTTTAAAATCTTTTATCGGCGGAGAATAGAGATAATGTTTTTTGTTTGTTATTTCTTTAAATATTGGCTTAGGCTCAGCTTGATGTCAAAGTTGATTCAGTAGTGGAAGACGTGAAAAAGGGCACGAAAAAATATGTGACTCTTAAGTGGACTCCAGCAAACACACTCGTTGTTGATAAAACTGGAGCGCCAGGTAAATATTAATAAAAAATCTATTTCGTTTATCAGTTTAAATTACGCAAATGCTTTTCTATTGAAGATGCCAAATTCGACGACCTCGTGAAAGAATTAGTAGCTGCAGAGAAATCTGGTGAAGGCAGATATGCTTTTTACAACGACAAAGGAAAATTACTTCTCGTCGTATGGTCGGTTTAATAGTGCTTATACCTATAATTTCATTCATTTCTAAAGCATATTTGTCCATAGTTGTGATAACCTATCGCTCCGAAAATGATTAGATATGCTCTAAACATACGATTACCCGTCCGATAGCATTTCTTAGCGCATTTCAAAAGCAAATCTGAAATTGTTTAGGACACCAGCCAGTGTACCGGAAGCACAGAAAGTTTTGTACAAACGAAAACTTAAAAAACTGAAGAAGTTGCTAAAGAAAAGTTTCTTCTACGTCATAACCAGCAAAGTTGCTGACCTGAACCTCGATGCGCTGTTCAAGTCAGCAAGTTCCTTCGACTTCAGCAGCTGGGTTTCAAAATTCGAGTGGAAACAACAGGTGATCTTCAATTTAAACTTTAATTTTCCATTTTAGTTTAAATTACTACGTTTATTGCAACATGTCATGAATCACATTAGTGCCAGTAAGTTTATTCATCAATCATTTATGAAACGCTCCTCGTAGTTTTTAATTCAGTATCATGGTGTTTCACTTGTTCAATTTTGGATAAACTGTGATGGTTTAGAAATAAATAATAATTTATTTAAACAATTTTTAATGTAGATTGTCTTTGGTGAAGATAGCGATGAAGGACCAGAAGATAACGAGCCGGTTTGAATAAAAATTTTAATTGCAAGATTGAAAGTAAATTTTTAAATCATCTTAAATTGGTTTCACCGCTTCATCCAAAATTTTATCCAAATGTTTGTCAACAAAATATTAAACTTTTATTTAATTAAAAATTGAATAAAATTTAATTTATTTAATTAAATTTATCAAAACATATGTAATTTAATCCAGGCTAATTTGGACCCAAGCACCGAAACTGCCATCGATGAAGTTAATTCAGGGAAACGAAAATACATAACAACCAAATGGACAGCAGCAAACACTCTCGTTGTCGATAAATCCGGGGCCGCAGGTTGATAAGGAATACAAAATAAAGTTTTTATTTTTATTTAGCTATTAATCAATAAATTTCTTTCGATACTTTTAAGGAGCCTCTTTTGATGACTTGGTGAAAGACCTCGTGGCAGCCCAGAAAGCTGGAGAAGGAAGATATGCCTTCTATCACGATTCTGACAAAAATAAGCTGGTTATCTTGGTATGGTAAGCGTGACTTGTAAACATTCATTTATTAGCAAATACCACATTTCCTTGCAGCTCGGTTTGTTAGAAACGATGATATGATGAAAAATATTTTGGAACTGTTTACATATTTTAATCCTGAAACAATTATGGCCTAAAATCCATAACGAAATTTCAAAATTCAGGGTCCCGGCAGATGCCCCTCAAAAGCAGCAGACTTTGTATAAGAGAAAGTTTAAGAAAGTTAAAAAATTGCTCAAGAGAAGTTTCTCTTACGTGATCCTTCAAAATGTATCTGAACTGAATCTCAGTGCGATCCTCAAGTCACTCAGTGGCCTTGACTTTGGCTCATTCTTTTCAGGCCAGGGGTGGCAGACACTGGTAAGAACCAAAGTGCAGCCTTCAGATGTTTATTGATCAAATTATATCCAACAATTCATAATTTTAAGACAAACGTTATTAATCGTTTAAATTAATGTTATGATAGTGTTGGATCCCTGACATTAATTAATTAATTAAATAATTAATTAATTAAGTTTAGTTAATATTCAGGATCTTTTATTTCAAAGTCGTATCTAGCGATTCGGGTCATTAGGCAGTTCCGTCGGGACAAGCAATCGACCAAATCGTCCAGCCGTATTTGCCATTAGTTAAATCCAATAAAGATATCCTTACGTTAATTAATTCATCAGACCCCGGGTTACAACATTGGTGTCAGGAGTGGGATTTAACGTCGTAAAGGGATATCGATTCACTAGAGGTAAAACAGCGAGTTTTAACGACAGAAATGGGACCTAAGATACTGGACGATTTGCGCGTTCCCGATTTGAGACGAGAACTAAGGAATCGAGGCCTGGATGCAACTGGCCTAAAAGCCGAACTACAAGGACGGCTCGAGGAATGGCTTTTGGAAAATAATCACGATCCGTCGGAGTATGAATTTGGGGCTCAAAAAGAAAAACAATGGGAAGCCCTTCAGACTGCTATAGAAGCCAACAATAAGGCCCTGGATGCTTTGCGGTCAGACAATAATGTTTTACGGTCAGATATGACTTGCGGCATAGATGTTTTGCGGTCAGAATTGATTTGCGGCATGGATACTTTGCGGTCAGATGTGAAATCCGATATAGCCAACTTCCAGGTAGCCATGGATGTTTTACAGGAGCAGGTAAAAACAGACGTAGCCAAATTCCAGACATCCATGGATGTTCTGCGGGAAGAGGTAAAAACTGATGCAGCCAAATTCCAGACATCCATGGATGCTCTGCGGGAAGAGGTAAAAACGGACGTAGCCAACCTCAGATCATCCAAGGAGATGGCCGACCTGAGAAAGGTTAAAGCAGAATTAGATGCACTAAAAGAAGAGCAGAGGATGGAAATAGAGAAGTTTAAAAAATACAATGAATCGAAAACAGAGACATATGGAAGAGAGAAAACGACAAGACCACCATTATTCGACGGACAAGGGCCATGGGCAGTGTTCAGACATCAGTTTGAAACTGCCGCTGAACGCAACAAGTGGACCGAAGAGGAAAAAGCAACAGAGCTGATAATGGTACTGCGAGGAAGGGCAGCCGAGCTTTTGCAAACAATGCTCCACTGTAAATAGCAGAAGCAATGGAAAGAAGATTTGGGAATGGCCACATGCTGGAAGTACATAAAAACGAATTGAAAAATCGTACGCAAAAACAGGGCGAATCACTCCAAGAATTAGAGGCTGATGTCAGAAGGCTCGCATACTTAGCCCATCCAGGACAGTCAACAGATTTCATTGAAAACATTGTAACTGACGCCTTCGTTGATGGGATAAGGGATGCGGAAACCAAAATGGCACTAAAAATTCATGGAATAAAGGCCAGCCATGAAGCATTGGCGTTTGCAATCTCCATAGAAGCGGCAAGAGCCGCAATCCAAAAAAGCTTGAATGTAAAGAAAATTGAAGCTCAGGAAAACAGAGGCAAGGAGAAAGATAAAGATAATGACAAAGACAGAGAGATGATTAAAAAAATAGCCCGACAAATCAATGACTTCAGCAAGCCCCCAAGAAACTTAAGATTCCAGGAAATAGATAGAAGACCAAGGTGCTTCAGGTGTAACAAGCCAGGCCATTTAGCCCGAGAATGTAGAACGACCTTCTCCAAAAAACAGCAGTACTGGAGAGAGCCCTATAAATCAGAAAAACCTGAAGCTTCTGATTTTAAGGGGCAAAGATCGTTTCAGCAAACTCGAAATGCCCCACTCGTCTTTCACGTTACGGCATTGGGAAAAGGATCATCACTAGAGGTTAAAGGAAAAATTGGAGGGAAGGAATATAATCTTGTAATAGACACAGGGGCATCTACATCTATTGTCCAACCAAAGCTGGCAGGAAACAGTAAAGTAACGACCAACAACTACAAGCTAAAAACAGCCACCGGAGAATTAGTGCCAGTTCAAGGAACCACAACTATTACAGTGGATTTAGGAGGCAAGTCATTCGAACAGGAATTTATGATAGCCAATATAACAGATGAATGTATACTGGGATTGGATTTCATGCGACGCTATGGAATTTCCATTGACATGAAGGGCGGTACCCTTCAACAAGGAACGATGGAGATTCCTTTAAATTACGGAGGTACAGAAATTAAAGACACATTTGTAAAAGTATTGCAGGACGAGACCATCCCAGCACAGTCGGAAAGTTTAATTTGGGGCGGGCTAGAGGGCGACCACACAAAATTTGGTATAGGAGCAGTCGAAGATCAATCGGGCATTGGCCAAGGACTACTAATAGGACGAGCACTAGTCAAGCTAAACACCGGCAGAGTTCCACTGAGGGTAATGAATCTATCTGACCAGGAACAACAGATCAAAGCAGGAACACCTATCGCACTTTGCAGGAACCTAGAACACATATTAACATTAGATGGAAGTGGAAATAAGCATATAAAAAGGGATGCCATGCCTAAACCATTGGTGGACAATCTCCTGAAAGATTTAAACAAAACCCTACAAAAAGAAGATTATCAACAAGCGGAAAAGCTGCTTAGCGAATTTCAGGATATAATGGCTGAACAAGACAGCCCTTTGGGTAGGACTAACCTCGTGCAACATCAAATAAATACGGCCGGTGCTAAACCCATTCGACAAAACCCCCGTCCACTTCCGTTAGCTACAAGAGCAAACGCCAAGGAAATGATAAAAGAAATGCAAGACCAAGGGGTTATTGAACCGTCAAATAGCCCCTGGAGCTCACCAGTGGTACTCGTTAAAAAGAAAGATGGATCACTTCGTTTTTGTGTCGACTATAGAAAGCTGAACGAAATGACACTTAAAGACAGCTACCCCTTACCTAGAATCGATGATACTTTAGACACTCTCTCGGGATCAAAAATTTTTTCCACGTTAGATCTCAAAAGTGGTTACTGGCAGGTGGAGTTACATCCTGACGACAGAGAAAAAACGGCCTTCTCGACAGGTGAAGGATTATGGCAATTCACTGTCATGCCGTTCGGGCTATGCAATGCCCCCGCGACGTTTGAAAGATTAATGGAACACATACTAAGGGGACTCAACTGGAAAGTATGCCTGGTATATTTAGATGACATAATTGTTGTCGGAAAAACATTTGGAGAACATTTAGACAACCTCCGAGAAGTGTTTAGTAGGATTAGAGAGGCAGGCATGAAACTGAGTCCAAAGAAATGCTCACTCTTTAAAAAAGAAGTCAAATACCTTGGCCATATCGTGTCTTCTGAAGGTGTTAGTACAGATCCAGATAAAGTCGATGTAGTGAAAAATTGGCCCGTACCCAAAAATATCCAAGAACTTCAAAGCTTCTTAGGACTTTGTACCTATTACAGACGATTTATTGCCAACTTTTCAAACATCGCAAAAAGCCTTCATGAGCTTACTGTAAAAGGCAAGCCATTTATCTGGAACGGCAGCTGTGAGAAAGCATTTAATAATCTGAAAGAAGCTATGACAACGGCACCGATCCTGGCATATCCTATTCCCGGATTACCTTTTATCCTCGATACAGATGCCAGTAACTGTGGAATCGGGGCAGTTCTTTCCCAGCAGGTTGAAAACGAAGAAAAGGTTCTAGCATTCTATAGCCGTTCACTGTCCAAAGCGGAAAGAAACTATTGCGTAACCAGGAGAGAATTATTAGCAGCAGTAGAATCCATGAAACACTTCCAGAAATATCTTTTGGGCCAGCCGTTTTTGCTAAGAACGGATCACGCCTCTCTGAGGTGGCTGTTAAACTTTAAGAACCCAGAAGGTCAAATGGCGAGGTGGATTGAAAGACTACAGGGTTTTCAGTTCAATATTGAACACAGGAGAGGTCAAATACACAACAACGCTGATACGCTATCACGACGTCCTTGTCAACTTAACTGCAGGCACTGCAACAACGCAGAGAAAAAACAGGAGACCGAAGAATGTCGACAAATTCGTATCACGGTTCCCGAACCCTGGACAGAAAGCGGGTTACGAGATCTACAATTAAGAGACGAAGCACTTGCACCCATACTACAGTGGATGGAGGCCGGGGTGAAACCAGATTGGCAACAGATAGCGGAGCACGGAGAAGTTACTAAGTCCTATTGGGCACAGTGGGATTCCTTGAGAATTAGTAATGGACTCCTACATAGGAAGTGGGAAACAGAGGATGGCACCGACTATCACCTTCAAATAGTACTTCCGAGATCTTGCGTCTCTGAGGTGTTACAAGAATTCCATAACGGAACCTCAGGTGGACACCTAGGAGTGAATAAAACCATCAGGAAGGTGAGGGAGAGGTTTTATTGGTTGCACTACAAACAAGACGTTGAGGAGTGGTGTAGAAATTGCAATAATTGCGCAACCAGTAAAGGTCCTCAAAAGAAGACTAAAGGTCTAATGCAACCCTATAATGTGGGAGTACCTTTTGAAAGAATAGCTTTGGATATTGCCGGACCATTCCCTGCATCAAAGAAGGGAAATCGGTACATATTAGTGATCAGCGATTACTTCACCAAATGGACCGAAGCGTTTGCACTGCCAAATCAGGAGGCGGAAAATGTAGCTGATGCTCTCGTAAATAATTGGATTAGTCGATTCGGGGTGCCATTAGAGTTACATTCGGACCAAGGAAGGAATTTCGAGTCGAAAATATTTCAAGAGCTATGCGAAAACCTTGGAATCCATAAGACAAGAACCACTGCATTGCATCCGCAATCGGACGGTATGGTCGAGAGATTTAACAGGACCATGGAACAGTATTTGTCAAAAATGGTAAGTGAACAGCAAGATGACTGGGACAGATACCTGCCACTTTTCCTTATGGCCTACCGGACAGCCGTGCATAAAACGACAGGAATCAGTCCATCGAAAATGACATTCGGGAGGGAGATCCGTCTTCCTGCCGATATGATGTTCGGAAGAGCAGAGGAACCTAAGTCGGCATGTGACTACGTTTCAAGCCTAAGAAATACATTGGCCGATACACACCAGGTTGCCCGGAAAAATATTAGTGTTAATAGCGATCAAGCCAAAGCGAGATACGATAGGCAAGCCAATGATATAAGCTTTAAAGAAAATGAACTAGTCTGGCTATACAACCCCCAACGAAAAAAAGGGAAGTCGCCAAAGTTACAAAAAGATTGGGAAGGACCATACCGAATCATAAAGAAAATAAACGACGTGGTATACCGCATACAGAAATCAGCAAGGACTAGAATGAAAGTGGTCCACAGCAATCGATTAGCAAAATATCACGGAGAAACAGAACAGCCTGTTCGGGACGAACAGATTTAAGGAGGGGGCAATGTTGGATCCCTGACATTAATTAATTAATTAAATAATTAATTAATTAAGTTTAGTTAATATTCAGGATCTTTTATTTCAAAGTCGTATCTAGCGATTCGGGTCATTAGGCAGTTCCGTCGGGACAAGCAATCGACCAAATCGTCCAGCCGTATTTGCCATTAGTTAAATCCAATAAAGATATCCTTACGTTAATTAATTCATCAGACCCCGGGTTACAACAATAGTTTTAAATTGTCATTCCACTCGATAGACGATATTGTTCATTGTATTTATTTCTTTGTAGATTTTCTTAAAAATAAGTTTTTTTAACTACCAAATGGTAGGAATTTATAAGTGTATATTAGTTACCACCGCAAAACTTTTAATGGCATTAAATCCATCTTACAATATTTAAGCCTTATTACAATTAACGAAATAAATTCATTTAAAAATCGGTAAAATATCTTTTTCCTCTAGAATTTGGAACATTCTGATAGCGATGCAAAGCTTCCTAAGGCAAGTTTAATTTTTATTTTCAGCTTTTTTTAAAAAATATATCCTTAAAATTTGAATATATTTAAACGGTGACCGCTGCTACTTTTTCTGGCGATGAATAAATTTAATTTTATTTACTATTTAAATTACTATTTACTATTTAATGAATTAAATTAATTTAAGAGATATTAGGAAGTTAATTGTAAGTTTATTAAATTTGTTCTTTGTTAGTAATATTTTACTTTCTTTGATTTCTAGACTCGAACAAGTCAGAGCGGATGGGTAAATTAAGAACACAAACATTCCTGCACATTGAATCGATATATAAAAAAATAATCTGAATTAAATCTTTCTTATAATTATACAAAATCTTAAAATTTAACTTTTAGACCACCTTCCAGGAGAAGCAATCTGTTGGAGATAAAGGAGTATGATTCCTTTACTAATACAACTCGTGCCATTCTTTTTATAATTAATTTTATTTTAAATACAGGCCTGGCAACTTTTCCGTCAGTAAGGAACCACTAGATCCACTCTAAAGAATTAATGAATGAATAAATAAATAAATTTATTAATCTTACTTTTGTTTTTGAAAAATTGACTTCGTTAAATGGAATGATCACATTTTCTCAAATAAAGTTGCAATCTTAAATTATACCCGTGTATCTATTTAATATTAGGACGATTTTTTTTGCCAGACATTCGTAGGAATATAGGGGGTAATGTATAAAAGGGAGCAAGGTATCAAAACGGAGACCAAACGTTTAGTCTAAACTTGGGTATTCCAATAATTGTTTTCGAAAACTACAACAAAGGAATGTGAAACTAAAAAGGATTTTCTAGTTCTATCTCTAGATTCTATTCTATAGATTCCCCATTGCCTTGAAAAGGCAATAATTAATATATTTATAAATATATAAAATATAAATTATATAAAATATTAAATAAGGGAATATCCTAGACTTAAAATCACCAAGGATTGAAGAAAACAAATAAAACCCTCATTAATTCTGTTTGAGAAAGTAGTTAAAGGTTTTATGAAATTTTAATGCCATTAAAATAAACTACAATATTTAATTCTTTTAATTCCTTTAATAAATATTTAAATCTTTAATTCGAAAAATTTTATTCCAATCGATAAATAAATTGATCACAGCAACTACTCTAAACTTGAACAACTTGTAGGCGAATACAAAGAGACAAAAGTTAGAAAAAGAATTCGCGAGTTCTCAACAAAAACAATTATAATATTTATATTTAATAATAAATATTTTCTTAATTCATATTTATCCTTTGAGTTTTCCAAGAGAGTACCTGGAAGAGAGCAAGGGAAAATATACACATTCATGCTGATGTCAACAAATAATTTCTTATAATCCAAAATCTCCACCTTGCCAGCAGAGCTTAATGAAGAAATTTGTTGAATTATGCCTTTTTTAATTAAAAATTAATTTTAAAAATTTGCATTTTCCGCTAAGAGACAAAAAGGAGGAGGTTATTACGACTTGACTGTAAGAAAACAGAAAAGCTTCTTTGAATTTTGCGACAAAGGTCTACAGAGTTAGAGAATATATTTTATACATTATTTTTAGTAGGTAACTGAGAAATGAACATATCTTGCTGAAAGCTTTAGCATGTACTACTGTAGGCTGTGAACAATTTGCAAACTTTCTTTCTATATATCAGCAAACAACGACTAGCTAATAATTTGATATGCTCTGAAAAATATACCAGTATTCCGAGTTGAACAAAATCACTTTCAAGTATCCTTGAAGATGAAATAATTTTAATTTAAATCATATTTTTACAGAAAGTTTCTGATGATTAGAATTGCAAAAGCTGTAATTATCGGTAGTGATGTTTGGAGTTGTTAGGGATGAGAGGATAAAGCGGAGAAAAGATTTGAATAGAAAGCCAACTCTATGTGTTTATCACCTTCTCATTGATTGCTTGGAGATCAAGTGAATCTAATTCATTGTTGACAGGTTTAACCAGAATAGATTCATACCTGAAAGGTGCGTCCGATTGTCTTTAAGAACATTTATAAAAACCATTAAAAGGATTTTCAGTAAATCTATTAAAAGAGTAAATAAAGCGATTATGAAAATAGTTTTATAAATGAAATTTTCACACTTAACCCTAACCCTAACCCTGATTGTGGATTTGGAAAAATTAATGGTTATAAATGTTTTGCTAAAACAGGCAGTAAATACATATCAAATAAATGTATATCCCAAGCGACATTTCAATCAATTATTTAAAAAGTAAATTAATATTAAATTAGTGAAAGATAAAAATTAATTAATTATTGCCTTTATAATTGCATGTAACTGCTGTTGCCAGCGGTTGATGAAATTTATAGATTTACATTGAATTGTCAAAAAAGATAGAAAAATGGTACAACATGTTGCATATCTTAAAACAAAAAGGCCTAAAATTTTTATTTTGCCTCCTCGAAGCTGTCATTAAAATATTTTATCGTCCTCCCCATCGATTGAAAAATGTTAGAATTCTCCATTTATTTTCTAAGAATAGAAAAATAATTTTACAAATTAAATTTTCACAACTTAAAGCTCAGCGGAGTCACATGTCTGATCCGATTTCAACTCGTTTGACTCATATTTGGTTTTATATTTTTCAGTTTTTTTTTATTTCGATGAATGAAATTTCATAAACTTTAGTGCCGTTGTAGAATACACCCTGGTAAAAATTAATTGCCTGAGAAAAATTAAAGCAAAATTGATTAAAATTGAATTAAAGAAACATAGCCATTACATAAATTTGATGTTGCTGCAGGATATTATTGATTAATAGTAAAGAATGTTGAAAGAATTGTATACAACTGTTTCAATTCCAAAGTTATGTTGATATTATTTATACTTGAAGATATAATTATAATACATAATATTATATTCTACAGTCTGTGCCTAATACAACTTCAGTGTTCTTTAGGCTTTTAAGCTAAATATGATCCTTTGATTATATTTCACATATTAAAATGAATAAGATTCTAGGTTGTACTTACTAATTTTACTTGTACTTAATAAACCTACACTTAATAATTTTATCACTTTATTGTAATTTAGTTTATAAATTGTTATAATTAAAATCATTTTTAACTCAAACATAAACTTGCCACCAGCTTCCCCTTATCATGCCATAAATTTAAAATTGATTGTCAGACGAAATGTGATACGTGAGACGCATTGTCTCCAACTGGTACAGACCAGGGCAAAGTCTTTTTTACATCGAGCCTTTACCAAAATCTATATAAACCTCTACTTAAGGCTTTCAATAGTTGGCTGACCAAAATGGTAAATTTTCTGGATCACATTATTATTATTAGCGCATTATTTATTAGAAGTTTACCGAGAATTAATTAATTATATGGCAATTATAATTGTATTCTGATTTGTTTTACTTGGCGATAGAAGGATATGCTATTGAAATAAAAATGGCAATTGCATAGGGTTGATTAATATCTAACAAAGGATGTACTTTTAATTGCCATAATTCACTTTGTTTGGAATATTATTAAATATTCAAGAAATTAAATTATACATGAAAATGTTGCTAAACTTTTTTTTTCGAAGGGTCCTACAACTTCGGTCGGTTTGAAGCTTTCTTGGCTCCTCCTACTTCTTCAAATCTTCAAATTGGTTGGTACACATGATGGTAACTTAGTCGGTAAATATCTGTTTGTATTTTCATAACGAGAGCAGTTTGTAAATCCAAACGTTTAGAAACAGGTTTAAATTTTGTTTAATGAAAATATGGTGTTTATTAAAAATTTTTTATCGGCTTTTAGGGTTCCTCAACAGTCACCTATGATGCTGACTCTACCAAAGCATTTAAAGATGTCTCTACGGGAAGTAAACATTACGCTGTCTTCAAAGTTTCCAAGGACTTAAGCACTGTTTCCTTTGTCAAAGCGTCGGATGGAGGTATAAATTGCAGATTTATTAAGACCCAGGAAAATCATTAAATTTATTATATACGTTATAATCAGATTTCACTGATCTGACCAAGGATCTTGTGGCTTCCAAAGAAGCTTTGTTAGCAGCCTATACAGCTTCTGTTACAGATGAAACTGGACAGAAAACACAAGAGCTCGTGGTTTTGGTTTGGTAAGATTATTGGATACAAATGCCCTCGTCATAATTAGTTTTAGGTATTTTCAAAACGATTTTTGTTAAATCAATGAGGTTTGGGTGAGTTTACTTTGATTACATTATCTTCTGAGAAATTACTAGACCTAAATTTGGCAATTAATTGATCTTTAAGTGACTTGAAATTTAAATTCTTTTCAGGGTGCCTACAGGATTGACTGACGAATTAGGTCAAAAATACGCACTTTTGGTCGATGAGGCAGAAGACGCCCTTGACGTAGACGTCTGGCTTGCAGTGGTGACTGATTCAGAATCTGATTTGAACTTCGAAGCTTTGTTGGAAAGCGCCTCGCAGGGATACAATAGGATCATTTCCACTCACGTGGAATACGGAGCTACAGAAGTCGTCGTGGTTTGAAAAAGTTTTTATTGGAATTTCCTTCATTAAAAGAGATTTTTGAGTGATATTTGATTTCAATTAAAGACGGTCAAAGTCGATGTGAGTCTGAAACAAATTCTCAGTGATTTGAGCCTCGGATCGAAAAGATACGTCGTATTCAAGTTCTCGGACGATTTCTCAACTGTCGTCCTTGATAAAGTGGGCGACCTGAGTTAGTTTTATTTCTATTTGTTTTTACCTAATAAGTTGAGTGCCTGTTAAATTAAGTTAATTAATTAAATAATTATAAATCAGCTAATTAATAAATTAATTATTAATAATTTAATTAATCGCCTTTCCTTATTCACAATAAAAAATCCTTTACCTTAGTTTTAGTTTTTAACAAATAAAAAAAACAACGATGCTATTTAATTTTCAACGATACTTGAAAGGTGCCAGTTTCAGCAATTTAGTAACCGATCTTGAACCATACGAAGCCTCTGGTCAAGTGAGAGTAGTTCTATACTACTTGCCCGTAGTGGAAGATGGTTTGGTGGAAAACAGACTTCTGCTGATACTTTGGTAAGTAATTTTCATTGAAGAAAGACATTTGGCAAAGTATCTATCATTTTCTAAACCACTGAAATCGCTCGTGTAGGGCTCCTAGTACAGCCGACAAAACTCTGGTGAAGAAGTATCTCTCGAAATTGAAGAGTCTCAAAACTTCCTTAAAGCTTCCTGTTTGGACCGACGTTACAGTCGAGAGCACAGATGAACTTTCAGTCGAAGGCATCAACGACCTGCTTCCTGCCTTCATAGGACGTCTCCAGAAACCAGTTGTTGAAGTGCCTGTTGAGCCTGAAAGACTTGACGTTGAGAAGGAAGTCGTACCAGAAGTATATTCATTAATAATTTATGTTTTCACTGGATTGGACATTTCACGCATTCGTTTTTTTTAGGGAGAGGAACTTGATACCGATACCGATACCGACGACGATGATGATGACGATGACGACGATCTGGTAAATATTAGTTAAGCTTTATTAAATGCTTCATTAAGACAATAACTTAATGATTTTAAGGTTAAATTGGATGTAAGCGTTGAGACTGCTGTTGATGACGTGAGCAAGGGCTTGAAACGTTATCTGCTCCTTAAATGGAGTCCTGATAAAAAACTGCTTGTTGACAAATCAGCTGGACCCAGTAAGCTTAGATTATGATTCGACTTTTCATAGACTTGCTTCCACCTTGCTAATAACTAATAATTTCTATAAGGAATATTGATTAAGGTTTCGGTGACGAATTGAATATGCAATAAAGTGATATGTTAAATTATCTTGCGATAATAACAACGTAAACAAAGATATCAAACATAATATAAACTTAATATAAACAAAATCATTTTTAAGAAGCCACATTTGAAAATCTGGTGGCTGACCTGACAACCGCTCAAAAAGCAGGAGAGGGAAGATATGCCCTTTACTATGAACCTGATAAGAAGCAGCTCATACTGATTGTCTGGTTTGTCACTGTTTTATAGTTCAACTAGTGTTTAAAGGTTGCTTCAAAACAGCATTTTAATATCTCTATTTATTATTTTCTTAAATTTGGTAATTCGTGTTGAATAATAATTTAGACATTATGCATATTTTGTCCTATGTCTATTTTTCTAAAAATTATTTTAAATAAAGGATTTAAAGTAAATATACAATACATAGGACCCCATCAGACCTTCCCAAGGCACAAATCTTTTTGTACAGAAAGGGATACAAGAAGCTCAAGAAATTGCTGAAGAAAACATTCCTGGTTGTTGTCTCGAGAAGTGTTGCTGACTTGAATCTCCAATTGCTCTTCAGGCGTGGAATTGTCTTCGATTTTGACTTTTGGTTCAAACGCCATGCCAAGAAACACGGAGTGAGTTTCCTTTTAAGGAGACTAAGCGAGACTTGCTTTCACCTTTGCAACGAAATTTAGCGTCGAAAAACGTTTGAGTGGGCAAATTAATTAAGTTCAATCAATTTGTTGTAAAGATAAAGGTAAATCTTTCGTCATTACGAAGTTAGTCGTCATTAAAAAAAAAAATTATTATTTTACAATAATTAGAGTAGTAAGAGTTTATGAATTACTAGATTCTAATTGAAACAATGTCTTTTGGTGAAAGGTTTTGAAATTACATCAGTTGAGGATTTTATATAACTGATTCATAAATTTTACCTTTGAACCTTCAGAAGGGCAAAGGTCATGGCAAAAAAGTCAAAGGTTATCTGAAGGTTTGAAGACAGATTCACTCATTGTTTTCAAATATGTTTAACATTTTTTTATAAGCAAAATTTATTTTTGGATTTTACATTTTATTACATAAAATTATTAAAACCAGAATTTCCTGCGTGGAAAACACCTTCACAAAGGAGAAGGCAAAAAGGTTGAAACTTTAATTTAATTTTTTAAATTTTAATTTCAATTAATTTCAACTTTAATCTTTTATGATTAAAGTTTGTTCCGAAATGAAAACCGCTATTTTTTCTTGCAACCACCTCAACCTTTGTTCTTCGAGAACTGGCAAAAAATGCATTATTTTTCTTATTTTGTCTCATTAATTCATATTATATTAGATTTTAAAAATTTTAATTTATCCTTATTGATTTAATTGTCTAAAGAAAGTTTTTATCAATTCTTTAAAATGTTTTTATAATGTCAGTCAGCAGCATATTAACATAGCAAAATATGTATAAACTTGGATATTATTTTAAAAATGTTGATATGTGATGAATGCAATAATAATAAGAATAAGAATAATAATAATAATATTAATACTAATAATAATAATACTCATTGATAAGCTTGTGTATTCCTTTTAGGGCGGACACGGTAAACATGGCTATAGATTTGGCGAGAGACATGGAGTAAGTCGAAAAAATTCTTACAAGATTTATTTTTATAATTGTAGATAATTGTTAAAAATAAAATATATCTTAAAGTATCTAAAAGTGAATTTACATGTAACTGAATTAAGAAGGTAAACAACACTAAATAAAATATTAATCTGAGGGAAATAAAATATTATCCGAGACTGCAATTATAATAGTTAATCGTAATATGAAATATATTATTCCGAAATTATTCAGGGCTAAGTTGAAAATTGATTTTTGGCCAATTTATTTAAACAAAATTAATCTCAAAAATAATTTTCTTTTTGAATGTTTTAAAGGAACCAGAATGTTTTGACAACTTAAGTTATTACGGCACAAAGTTACCAACGTTATGCTTAGCAGTAGTATTCATTGCTTGGTAAAGTTATGGATAAATTACTAGGATTGAAACAAATTGTTAAAAAATATACTGATTAGATTAAGGAAAGTCATTGCTCTTTCTTAAAAGGTGGATTGTAATAAACAAAATATTTAATAAAATGGCTAATTATTTATTTTATTATTTGTTATTAACGTTTATTTAATAGCGGAATTTTTTAAAATTTCATTTTTAAATTACAAGGGACATGGCGGATTTGGAGGAAAACATCACAAGGTAAGCATGTTTCCGTCTGCCTTATTGCTTACACAAAGTTTTATTTTGCAGAGAATCGTAGAGAATCTGAGAATATCTGATAATCTAAAAAGCTTAACAATTGTATTATATTTAGATAATTATAGCATTGATACATTTAATTGGTGTAATGTATAAGTAATTATGTATATTATAATTGTTTTAGGATTGGTATCAGGAATACGAATTTAATGTGGATGTTGATTTATGATTCATCGGACGTGGAAATGTTTTAGTTCTAAAAGATTGTGCCATGTTGTTATTTTTTTTTCAATTCTTATTTAAAGTTTAAATAACTAATTGGTTATTAAAACCTAAAATTATAATTCAAATTTTAATTTATTTTAAAGGGAGGATTTGGAGGATTCGGATTAAAGGTAATTAGTTAATGGCATGTTTATGTTTATGTTATGTAATATATTATTAATAATTGAAAGACTGTTAAGTTTTTAACAATAGTTTTCAATTGTTTTTAATTTCTAAATAACGGGCATGGATTGATTTGAAGATTAATCAGATTCATCTTTCGATTTGTTCATAAAATGTCGCAAATGTTTTAATACCATAGAAGAGTTTGTACCATAATATTTATCCAATGCTTTACAAGTTACCAGTCAGTCATTAAAATTTAAATTAATAATTTACATTTTAATTTATCCAAGGGAGGACATGGAGGATTTGAAGGAAAGGTTAATTAACCCTATTAATGTGAATTAATTATGTATTAGCATTGTTTGTACTATCATCCATAGTAATATAATTTGACATTTTAAGTTATTTTCTATTTAATTACGCCATAAATAATGTTTCTTAAAATTTCAAATTACAGGGACATGGATATGGAGTGAGTTTAGAAATTCACCGAATGGTTCATCAAATGACTGTAACTTTTTCAGTATAAAATGTTTAAAACCATATTATTTATCTAAAGCTTTACAAATCATTAAATTAATTTAAATTAATATTTCATATTTTAATATTTTCAAGGGAGGATTCGAAGGAAAGGTATTTATTAATTAAGTTATGAATTAGTTGATTAATTATTTGTTTTCTCGATTTTTAACCCTTATTTTATTTAATTGAAGGGAGGATTCGAAGGAAAGGTTAACTAGTTATTAGAAGTTCTAATAATTTTATTAATTTATTTTAATAATTTACTAACTTTATATTGTCTTAACCTTACAACAATAATGTTATTGAGCTATTTTTAAATTATTTTGATTGCCACGTTGCAAATATTTTTAAAATTCAAATAACAGGGATATGGAAAGCATGGAGTGAGTTCAGATATTCACTTATTTTCCAACGGCAATTTTAATATGATTTCATAAATAAAATAACTTAATGAGATTTTTTTTTATAAATAAATAAAAATTATTTTTTATTATTAAATAAGGGTGGATGTAAAAACACGTAATTGAAATTTACAACGAACATTTAATTTTAACTATTTTGTTTTGTTTTGAAACAAATATCATTTTAAAGATTCATAAATAACGAAATAAATATTTAATAGATAATGATTTAAACCTTTCAATAAAAATCATAAACATTTTATTGTTCATAGGGAGGCTTTGGAAAATACAAAGGAGAAGTAAGTTGAATATAAATTGCGTAACGTAAATTTTTACAAAACCTGTGGTATAAATATAATTGTATTTGGTTTTTATAATTTATATTTAAATATTCAAGAACAATTAATAATATAACAAATATTAAAAATATTTTGAAATTATTACTCAAATGTTATTCTAATGATATTGGAAAATAATTTTTTTAATTATGAATTACTTAATTATTTTAATAAAATTTGAGGAAATTTTCATTAAAATTAAGGGAAGCGATTCAGATGATAAAGGACGTAAATTAAGTTGAGAAAATAATCTATTTAAGACCAGCATAATAATATTAACATTGAAATTTTGGATATTTTGGAGGTTTTTTTTGTAAACAAATGGCATTTTAAAGATTCATAAATAACGGAATAAAGATTCTGATAATGATAATTTCTAAATTTTCAAAAATAATTCGTAAAAATTCTAATAATTGAAGGGAGGCTTTGGAAAATTCAAAGGAGAAGTAAGTTGAACATAAATTGTATATCGTTAACTAATATGAATATAAATTAATTTCAATTTCTTATTTTTGATTATTTGTCGTTTATTTTTAATGATCTGTTAATGTATTTGCTATAAATTGGGTTATTAATAAATTGTTAATAGATCCAAAATCTCATATTACACATAAGTATATATATATATATATATATATACATAACTCTATTTGGTTTTTAGAATCTATATATAAAATATTGATATAAAAAATATCAATAACATATTGAATTTAATAAGACTTATAATAATATTGGAAAATGGATTATTAAAAGAGATAATGTTCATTAAAATTAAGGGAAGCGACTCGGATGATGAAGGACGTAAAGTAAGTTGAGAAATTAATTTATTTAATTTTTAATAAATTAACTTTTTAACAATTTATATATAATTTTTATATAATATTTACATATTGTTTACAATTTGTCCATTAATGGTAATAAATAAAATTTACTTAAATAACTCATATTATAATTAATTAAAGGGGGGACGTGGAGGATTCGAAGGAAAGGTTAAGTAGTGATTAGATCTTTTAATCATTTTGTTATCATTATGTGCCATACAAGATTGTCATACATTTTATTTAATTTTTAATTTATATGTCATATAACTATATATTATTAACCTATAAAATTATATATTATGTCTTATTATTATTATATATATTATATATTACAACGAAATGATGTCTCTCGGAATGTGATGATTATTTATTTATCCTTTAACTCAGGGTGGATTCTACGGTCAATTGGTGAGAGTAATGATTACAAATATTAAAATAAGTTTTCATGGTGTTTAATTTGTATTTCATTTTAATGTAATTTATATTCAAAGTTATTTGATTCGTTAAATGTGCATTTGTGATGATTTTAATTTAAAAGTTAATTTTAACAAAATTCTCGAGCAGAAGGGTGACCTTGGAGGTTATGGAGGTTACGGTGGGAAGGTTAGAGCTCGCTATGAACTAATATTTTTTATTTATTTTGTTTGTCCGTTGTTACAAATTTGGCAGAATTTTAACTGCGTTTAAATGTGATATTAAATTTATGGTGAATATTCAATTAATAGGGATTTGATGATAATTTGTTAAGGGATTTACCCGGTTAACCCGGTAAAATAAATTTATAGATTATATTTATTTTAAACATTTTAATTAATTAAACATTGAAATTTATTATTAAATTATCTTTAGGATTTATTAAATTAATTATAATAATTAAAAGGGTGGTCACGGAGGTTACGGAGGTCACGAAGGTCACGGAGGATACGGAGGAAAGGTAGGCTTAAGTTAAATAAAATTATTTATATTTAATTTAATAATGCTGATAAGATCTCAATAAAGAAACGATGATTCACCAAATGTGATGTTCATTTATTTAACCATTAAATCAGGGTGGATTCCACGGTGGATCGGTGAGAATAACGATTAAAAATATTAAAATAACTTTTTGCCATTGTTTGATTTAAATTTATTTTAAATTATTTTAATTTAAGATAAATTTAAAATAAGATATTTGATTCGTTATATTTGCAATTGTGATTGTAATGTGAAAATTAATTTTTAAAAAAATCCCGAACAGAAGGATCATGGATTCAGAGGAAAGGTCAGTTACATTTTTGGCGGAGTTTTTCCGTATTTATAATTTTAATATTAAAAAATTGTATAACTTAACCAATTAGTGATTGCTTTGTAATACTTCCAACAAGTTATAAGTTTTTTTTAAATATTTATTATAAATAGGATTAGACGTATGCGATGGTAAATTTATGGTAAATATTATATATTATGGTAAATATTCAATAAGAAGGAGTTTAAGGTCAATTTAATGGTGGTTTAACTGATTTATTAAAATAAATTCATAATATAATTTTTAATTAAATAAAATTATTTATGATTAAATTACAATTGTAATTCTAATTATTATAAATTTTAAAATGATCATTACAATTAAATAATTTATTTAAATTATTATAATTCAATTAGTATTAATAAATTAAGACTGTTAAAGTCTTATTCATTTTAATTCTATTATTTTAAAGAGAGATTACGGAATATTCAGAAGACCCTAAGGAATGGCTGAAGTTAAATGAGTTCCGCAGGATCCATTATTATTAGTGTTATTATTATTATTATTATTTTTTATTTTTATTATTATTATTATTCATCCTTATAATAATTATTTGAAGTCTATGAACACTTTTTGTTTGCGGACGATACAAATTTTATGCAGTTGGAGATAAATTGATTTGATTTGATTATGTGAAAAAAAAATTAATAATGACTTTGGTTGTAATTCTTGAATGATTTCGACAGACAAACTTTCTTTGAACTTGTACAAATCCGACTACATATTATTTCACAATCCAAACAAATTTATCAACAAAAACATGCCTAAATTGGTCGGCGCACATTAACCAAGTTAGCCGTAAAATTGTCGGGAACATTGGAGTTTTAACACGCACACATTGTTACCTCGACAGTAAAATTGTCTTCATGCTATATTAATATATTTAAATTTTTAAACATTTCTTAATGTAACCTTTCACTCCTCCGCTATGGACCCAAAGATGGACACAACTTTGAGATATTATTAAGGGAGAGCTGTGGCTACTGAGCCGCAGTCCGTGACTTTTATGTCTCTGAAGGACCTTCCAAGTCATGGAAGAGTGAAGGAGTACTCCTGGATCGATGTATCCATCTATTTGCTCCACATCTTATACTCAGTGAACTCTGGATCGGAGTCTCTGATGCAATTACAGAGGAAAATATCTTTCCTTCCATATTTTATTAGAGACATAAATTCACAGTTATATCCTTTTCCTCTGGCACGTAAAAACTTAATCAACCATCAAGTTTTTCACGATTTTTGTAGTTATAACATTTCTATTTAATTTTGTAATCACCGTGTTTTTGTTATTTTTTAAATAAATAGGTTGGAGGATACGAAGGAAAACATTATGGAGGGGTAGGAAGTTTTAAAGTATTTATGATTGTGATTAATTTAATTTGAATATTTGAATGTTTGTCGTTGATAGGGTCACGGAGGTCACAGACACTGATGGGTTAGAAGTTCAAATTAATATCATTTCCTGCAGCTATATTTAGGAATCATTTCCAATTTTAGAAGAGAAGACTCCGAAGTCGTCTGACCTTTTTGTGATCGTGTAGAACATATTTGATAGATATTTTGGAGGAAAATAAAATTATTTCCCAGTTTAATTATTCTTTAAAATACTTTCAAAAGCCATCGGGGTTATGGAGTACAAAACTAAGAAATTCTAGTAACAAATCTTAAAAATAGGTGACGGTGTGGTCAAATATTGAGTGCCCAAAATAATCAAAAATAAAATTTATAAATATCAATTGATTGGACACGTTTTCCAGTATCAAAAGTCAATTGGGGTGAATGATTCCTGACCTATTAAATAAATATTCTTTTAGGATGTTGAATCTGACCTTATCAAGTTTCACTTTAAAAATTATTTGCAAAGTTTGTTTTAAAAAAATCGAATTTATTATAAATAAAATAAATAAGTGCAAATTAATTGTGAGGTCACTCAAGGAATTAGTGGCGGAAACAGTTAAATGTCTCATAAAGAAAACATCCTAACGACAATAAATTTTTAATTTGTAAATAAAACATTTAAATACCATTATTTTTAAATTTCCATGCCTATCAGGAGGGGAATTAAGAGAATATTACATAAATAATCGTCGGTTTATCCACTGAGTCGCTAATTTACCAAATAATTCAACGTGAGATTTATCTAAGTACTACTAGTTGAGGTATCTGTAAGTACTACTTAAGGTATCGGGAAGTCCACATCACAAACTGTGTGGTAAAAGTTTACAAGTGAAAATTATGAATTTAATTTGTAATCTTTTTTATGCTTTGTATGACTTTGTTATTGCTATGTTATAACAAGAAGATGAATTTATGTAGAATGTTAAGGATGCAGACGAATCTTGATTCTTCCGCTAAATTTGATATTTTTTGAAAACTAAAACATTACTGAGTGCGTTTTAAATATTTTTCAATATAAAAAACTGCTCATATTTGTCCTAAATATTATAGTTTGGAACCCGTCTGAGGGGTTCAGACAACGAAATTCTATAACTTCAAAAGTAAGGGTCCGTGGTTAAACCACAACGTGATTTAAACAATATATATTTTAAATATTACTAAGAATTAAATATATGTCCTGCTTTTAAGGGAAAGGATGATCTGTATTGTAATTAAGAGGTTTTAATTTTGAATGCCAATAAAATTAAATACAAACAAGTTAAACCTTGATTAACAATCAACAGACTCAAAAAAGGAATTATAAATAATTGCAAATCTTCAACAATTTCGAGCTGAAAATATTTGCAAAATACGAGAAAAGCTGACAACAAACGTGGCCAACATCTGATGCCAATAGGGTCATCGTAAAGTATTACTTAACAAACACCTACACATTAAAACCTTCATCTATATTTTTGTTTTTTGTAGTAAATAATTTGAATTACGTGTTCATAATTATTGAATTAAAAATATTAATTATACAAATTATATACCAACAGTGAATATATATTACTTTCAAATATATATCACACATTTCAAGCATTTTAATAGTAAAGGATATTATTATAAAAATTATAAATTAATATTTTCCATATGCTTCGAAATTATTCCAAATACGAGTTATTATTTATAAATGTTTATTAAATTATTATTAAATATGAAATTAATTAATTAAAAATCATTTTAAATTGCATTAAAAACCATTGTGAACAATTAATTTTAAGTTTTTTTTTGATAAACAGGTGCCTATGACAGAAGATGCGAAGCATTGAAGCGTGAATTTCAAGGCAAATTCATGAATATCATTTATGGGTTGTCACATGATCAAATGTCTCAAGTGAATCGTTAGAAGCATCTGCGACACTTGAAAATAATTTAACTTCTAATTGTTGTCATTTTAAAATTTCAATTTGTTTTAATATTATTTTAATATTTGTTTTAATATTATTTTAATATTATCTTTTTAACTTACAAAACTCCAAGACAAAACATGAATTAACATGAAGTTACAAATGGTTGATTTTCATTCATTTATTCCTATTAAATGCTCGAATTATAATCTAATTTTTTTTTTTTTTTAAATTTAATTTATCCAGAATTTTATTTTGTTATTTATTTGTTAAACAAACCGACGATCTCATTCTCAAAAAGGTATTTCAGCTTCATTTTAACGATTAAAAACACGATTAACCACGTTTTTGAAGTTTTATTTTATATTATAATTGTACAATGTTTAATATTAAAGAAGATATCTTTGGAAATTCACAGAGTGTTTAAATTATAAAATATTACCATAATTATTAATTGATTGAATTAAAATAACTCGTAAAGTAATTTAATGACTTTTAAAAATAAAATTTGACGTTAATCATAGTTTAAAAACAGTTGAGAATGATAAACAGGATAATAATAGTTAATTTGTAGAGCGCCATATGCATAGCTTCGGAGGCGCTTTGTGTGATCTTGTGTCTCTAGTATAGTAGGATGATAACTATAACTCCAACTCAAAGTGCACGAAGGTTTAAACCATAAGATATGGACAAATCGATCGAAAACATGGATATAAATTACATTTCTGAAAATATACATGTCACACGTCATAGGCTTTGACGACATGTTTCAGGAAACTTTATGGCCGATTCACCTTGACACGCGTCCACTGAAAATGTATAAAAAGCCAACATTAACCAGTTGCTTTGCAGTCTTCAAATCGCTTGCAAGACATTGGAGTGAAGATGGTGAGAAGGAGTTTTAAATGTCTGTACTGAAATGTCGAGTCAGAAGTAAAAATTTGAAATTTTGATCGCAGGGTTTGCTGACTGGTTTGAGTATTGGAATTCTTCTCGTGTGCTTCAACGTGGTTAGTGACAATCTAGTGTACGACGTATTTATATATATTTTTTTATTTATATTCGCTCGATAAATTCATTTTGTATTCGTGTTGCAAAGGTTTCTTCAACTGTCACGGTTGAAATAGAAGCTTCGGCGGCATTTAAGGCAGTGGTTCAGGGAAGTAAACGCTATGCAGTCTTCAGGCTGGGAGATGATCTGACAACGCTGGCCCTCGACAAATCTTCCAGTAAGACGATCGTAAAATGTCATCCGACTCATTTTATCCGAAAAGAGCTCAAACATGCTCAAAGTTTTTATTTGCAGGCGGTGAATTTTCAAGTCTCGTTGCTGATTTGTCGCTCGCTAAAAAAACTTCTCAGCCAAGATACGCCGTATTTTCTGCTACGGTGAAGGGCGAAAGCAAACTGCTTTTCTTTGCTTGGTACGATTCATTTTATCAGTTCTGAATCTTATATCCTTGTGATAAAATGCCGACACATGCCGTTCCAAACTGATTTCAGGATCCCATTGAGTGCATCCGTTTCACTGAAAAAGGTTTACAAGGATGAAGCCGACGATGTAATCGAAGCTTTGGGTGCTGACGTATGGGTTGTTGTCCACACTGGTTCCGAGCACGATCTCAACTTGGAAAACATCGTTGAGAGCGGTTTGGCTGGTTACAACGTCATTGAATCTGGTGAATACATTTACGATCTCCAGGAAACTGTTGTGGTGAGTTTAGAAAAACTTCCTTCATGTTTTCTTTTGAAAACTGCCATTTTTTTGGTACGTCTTTTGTAGAGCAAGGATACGGTGACTGTGGACGCCAGTGCCGTTTCAGGATTTTCAAAAGTTGCCCAAGGATCCAGTTCTTATGTTATCTTTGACGTATCATCTGACTTTTCAACAATTTCACTCGAAAAAGTTGCTGGGCGAGGTATGACAAAAAAAAATGCGCAAGAAAATGATTTTAAGTGCTTGGAGTTAATCGATAAACAAAATTCAAAGGAGCTGGATTTAGTGACCTGGCTGCTGATCTTGAACGCTCCACCACCCCAAAATTTGCATTGTTTGCAGCCGACGTCCCATTGGGTGACCAAACAGCAAAGAAGTTACTTCTGGTTGATTGGTAGGGCACAATCACTTGAAGCATCAATAAGCATAACAATAATTCGTTAATTCATTAATTCCCAAGGATTCCTGGCCACGTTTCTGATGCTAACCGCGTGAAAATTAGGTCACTCGTTCCTCAGTTGAAGGCTGCTTTGAAAACTGACTTCTTCTTTGAGTTCCCCACAAGTTCGGCCGATGACCTGGAACTCGATAAAGTCCTCAATTTGGCTCTCGGAGGCAAAGTTCCCACACAATCCGGACACGTGGAGGTAATGGAAATATTTGTGTATCAAATATTCGTATCAAAGTTTGACCTCAATTAAATGCACGAAACACTAATCTAAAATAAATAAGAACTTCCACCTACCTTGATCGCATCTCTCTCCTATTTATTAAAACAAATAATTTTTGTGATTTATTTAAAAGTTGGTTGAAACGCCATATTTTCACGAAATTAACACTTAGACTAACACTGGACAATTTATGCGGACAAAACTTTCAATCCAAGTTGTTCCACTTGTCTTGTCCTTTCAGTTCACCTTCAACGCTGGAGCCAAAGGAGCTCTCAACGATCTAAGCAAAGGTTCCATCAGATATGCCCTGTTCAAATTCTCCAAAGATTTGACAAGCATCGTGGTCGACAAAGTGGCTCCACTCAGTAAAAACCGTTATGTGATTTGAGGCAGAATTTAAAAAGCATAAATTGAAATCGTAATTCTATTCCCCTTCAGAGGCCGATTTCAACGCTTTCATTGACGACCTCATTGCTGCTCAGAATGACAAAGAACCCAGATATGCTGTTTACTTGGCACCGATAAGAACCAAGGGAACAGTTGTCCAAAAACTGATTTCTTTCCTATGGTATGTTTTTGGGAATTTCTTTTACGAGATATAATATGCAAATTGGTAATTTAAAAAAAAAAAAACAATAACATAATTATTAAGACATTTTAAGGATGCTTTATAGCTAAGGCAGTCAAGCTAATGGAAAATGATAATGAAAAGAAAAGGCCACGTGAATATGAATTTCACGTTAATTATTTTATTAAATAATCCATTTCAGGGCCCCATTCAACGTTCCGGAGAGACTCAGATCTCTTTACGAAACCAACTTCCCGTCGTTCAAAGTTCTGTCAAAGGCTCCGATTCTGCTCGATGTCACTGCATCTTCGGTCGGCGATTTGAATCTCGATGCCATCTTGAAGGTCGCACTTGGAAAGGATTACGAAGGACAAGTAACTGACTTTGAAACTGGTTTTGGTCAACAATTCTTTATTATTTCAAGAGTTTTACAAAGGGAATTGTTATTACATGTTATATTATTATCGTTAACATTAAAATTATTATTAATTAGGGTTAGGGTTATTATAATTTAAATTATGTAAGTTTACATATACTTTCAGGGAACCCTCGGTGGAGATGTGTTCGGTCAACCAAATGCAAACGTTCCAAATGTAATTATTTCACTTTTCAACTTGATTATCAAAAATATTCCACTTCAGAGTCCTAAAGAAATAATCATTCACTAATTTACACTTTTATTAATTTCATTTTTAAGGTAAAATTCGACCTGAACGGAGCCAACGCCGTGAAACAACTTCTGAAAGGATTGAAACGTTACGTTGTCTTCAGTCTGAGAAACGGTCAAGCTGTTTTGGAAAAGGCTGCCGATATCGGTAGGCTAATTGGTTTTATAGATTCAAAAAAAAAGACTTAATTTCTTTGTCTTTACGTGCAGGTGCTTCATTTGATAACCTCAAGGCTGATCTCCTGAACGCTCAGAAGAGAGGAGAACCCAAATACGCCATTTTCTTGGCTCCGGTGTCAGTTCGCGGTAAAACCGAATTGAAACCAATCTTCATCAACTGGTAAAGAACTGATTGACTGACTTACTGATTGACTGACTGATTAATTGATTGACTGACCGATTGATTGATTGATTCACTCATCCATTTATTTATTTACTAATTTCTGAGGTTCGTGAACATAAACGCTTTTAATTTGCAGGGTTCCTCTGAACGTACCTAAGGCAACTCGTCTGCTTTACCTGCAAAGTGTACCAAAATTCAAGACAGCCCTGGGATTGGACTTCTGGTCTGAATTCACTGCCGTCACTCTCGACGATTTACAACTTCCGGGTTTGGTCAAAACTGGTTTGAAGAACAACCTGCTCAAGCTGTCCCTCGGTGGCTTGACAGCCGTAAGTTCATTGAATAACAGAGTTAATTTCAGATTACCAGTTATTTATTTATTTATTTGTTTATTTATTTACAATTTTTAAAAAAATTACTGACAAAAAACAATATCTCTATTTAGAACCTAGGCTCTGACCTCTTGAATCCTGTTGTGAGTTTGATTTGCATTTTATTTATTAATTTTTATTATTTATTTATTTATTAATTTTAATTAATTAATTTTTTTTGTGAATAACATTTTCTAAAATCGAAACGTTTTCATTTTTAAGGGTGTTGTTGGAAGTCTCGTAGGAACTGCAGGAGTAAATATTCTATTATTTAATATACATTGTTTCAATATTCTATTATTTAATATATATAATTAAATTTATTAATTAAATAATCTATTATTTGTAAATAAATAAATACATTTACTTACATCAAAATCGTGTGTATTTTAGAACGCAGTTGGAGGTCTTGCTGGAACAGTTTTGGGACTTGGTCAAGTACGTAACTGCTGGTTGATCTTATAAAAATAAGACAATAATAATATAAAAATAACATAATAATATAAAAATAACATAATAATATAAAAATAACATAATAATATAAAAATAACATAATGATATAAAAATAACATAATAATATAAAAATAACAAAAATATAAAAATCATCATCATCTCATCATATTATCATCTTTACATAATTAATTTGCTTTTACAGGGTCTTCTCGGTGGTGTCCTCGGACTGGGATCGGTAAATTGTCTATTGATTTATTGATTTTATTAATTATTGATTTGTTTATTTATTTATCTATTTATTTATTTATTTATTCATTTATTTATTTATTATATTGCTTCTTTTTAATTAATCCAATTAATGTTATTGTTATTTAGAGTCTCCTTAATACTGTGTTTGGTGGACTCCTCGGAGGAAAAGTAAGACATTTGTGATTAAATAATTTCTTCGAATTGATTTTAAATAAAAATGCAATTAAATATTTCTCTTAATTGGAGATTATATTAAATATTATGAGCAAATCACAATAATATATTTTATTCATTGCCTTTTCTTTTTCAGATTATTGTGATTTTACAAAAATATAAAAAATGATTTATTATTGATTTATTAATTTATTTCAAATTTAATTCTTCTTGGAGGATTGCTAGGCGGAAATGTAAATGCTCTTTTACGTCACTTCAATTATATTTTTAAACCTTTAATAATATGATTTATTTATTTATATTTTAATTATTAATAAAGATAGTACAATAATTATTTATTTGTTATTAATTATTAATAAATATAAATTGTTTATTTATAATTTTAGACAGGTCTCCTTGGTGGCTTGCTGGGAGGAAAGGTTGGTCACAAAGACCACTTTTTACATTTTTTTTGTCTTTATTAAATATTAATTGTTTTTATTAATCAAATAGTTGTTTTTATAAAATTCTTTTAAATTAATAACCTAATTATTCTAAATTTATGTTGATTTAATATTTATCTAATTTTATTGTTTCAGCCCAGTGGAAGTGATCAGGTAATAATTCAATCGAATGTTTTAACTTCACTTTATTATAATTAATTAATCTTTTTGCTTTAATTTTTCAATTTTTGTTTATATTCAAGATAAATCTAAAATTTATTTAAAAACTTCTATAATTCTTTAAATAAATTGATAATTAGATTAGTGAGATTTGTGCCAGAAAGCAATATTATAATTTGTACGACCAACGTGCATTATAGACTTATAATTTATAATTATAACTTATAATTCATAGTAAATATAGTATAAAGTATAGTAAATATAATTTACTTTCAACCTTCAAATTTAATGATTAATTAAGTTATTATTTAATTAATTTATTATTTAACTTAATTTAATTTAGAGTGGAGGTGGTTTTCTTCTTGGATTGTTTGGAGGTAACCAGGTAAGGGATTGTTTTCCAGCCATTCTGTTTTAAGTTCACATTATAACGAAACATGAAATATTTCTATTAAATTTAATAAATTCAAACGTTAACTTTGGTGTCCATTCAGGAATTTATAACCTTCAATTACTGCGTTTATTATTTATTTTATTCTTAATTATTTATTTTAATATTTTAATATTTTTTTATTAATTAATTAACCTTTTTTTCTCTTTTTGTTCTAAGTCCCCAGTCGGAGGTGCTCTGCAGAGTGGAGTGGTAAAAAAAATAAAATTATTTATTAAGAATTAATCAATTTCTAGACAAATATTTAAAGTTTGTTTATCTATTTAATTATTTATTTATTTAGTCATTTATTTATTACATTTATTTAATTTATGATCTTTAGAACGTCGTTGGTGGTCTGGTGAACAAAGAATTGGTTATTATGCTTTGATTTTTTTAAAAATGTTTTTCAGAATTTTAATTAAAATATTTTTATGACGATTTCAGGAAGGACTTGTTCCACCACAACAGAGACAGGTAATATTTCAATAATATAATATATTATATTATATTGTATTAATTGTATTAATTAATATAATAATTAATTAATCTCGATTTCAGGGAGGCTTCCTTTTTGGTTAACATTTGGAATAACAAAGAATAGAAGGAGATGCGAATGAATTCATTTGATATGGTTTCATGATTGATATGATTGAATTTGACTTGAAGTTCTAATGTAGAATAAAGTACTTTGCAAGCTGATTCTTTATCTCTAGTTTCACTGGGTTTGGGAAAATCATATTTTAGAATTGTGGGACGTTTAAATATATTTAATTTAATATTTCATATAAAGTTTTAGATATTTTATTTAAATTTCGTTAAAATTTGAGACACTCACCTACTGGAAACATTAAATCAATTAGAAATAGTTCATTCTTTACCTGGATTTGACTCTAAAAACTTCAATTTGCCTCAATATTTACTTATAGAGTTGTTGGAATTCGGTCAAACTTCAATGACTGATGTGAATTGTTTACTGGCGAAAGGAAGCGCTATGCGTTTGTCGATACTGACAGGAACATGGTATCGGCTTTATTATGATCAATATCCACGGATAAAAGGAATCTAAGGTCGCTAAGACCAGTGCCAACTAATGAGATATCGTCAGAGGAATATCCGGTCACTGAGAAAAGTCTTGGCTCATGCCGTTCTCTGGCTGATCCTCATATGTTCGATCAGTAAATGCTCCTGTTATCCAACGCCAAACAAGCTTTCTTGTTACGACATGCAACGATCTGCGAACATCGATTACGCACTAATATAATAATAATAATAATAATAATAATAATAATAATAATAATAATAATAATAATAATAATAATAATAATAATAGCAGCGACTTCATGTTAAATACCCGTTCGAGTTTCGCAACTATTCATGAAATCTTTCCTTGGTCACTAATGACGACTCGACACTTGATGATGGCTTGATGATTAATTGCACTCATTAAATTCTGCGAGAAAATTGCAAATTATAAAGCAGATAATCCATCTTTTTCACTGACATGCAATAGTCCAGTTTGCTTATAAATAAGACTCGAAATATTTCATTTGTCAGATTTGATTCCCATTAATAGCTGAACGTTTCCAAGCAAATATGGTTAGTCGGTTATGACTATCTTTCAGTCATTTTGATTAAATCAAATTGGATTAAAATTAATATATTTATTAACATATTTTTGTTAAATATTTTTATAATTTAACTTGTTATGAATGCAATTTTAGATGATAATGTAACTAATATAATAACGTATTATTGTTTCAATTTGGTTTTACTAATCGAATTAATCGAAATTCACGAGTATGTCCTTGTTTGAACAAAATTAAATTTGGAAATGTAAGGAATAAAGCAGAATTAGGTGTTTTAATTATCTTGCCATCGTCGTAATAGAAAGAAAGTAATTTATATAAGTTTAACCAGTTCGCTTAAGAAATAAAATTGTTCGATTTTTTTCAGGCATTTTCTTTTCCTCTCTTGGCAATTGTCTTTATGGTCTCGCAAACGATTGCTATCAGCATGAGGAACCAAAAAGAACTGCCGTTTGCAGATGTTTATTTTTCCTCGAGTAATCTTGAAAATATCAGAAACCAGAACAAAAGAGCTGAAGAGGAAGTCAAGGATGAAAGCCAGAAGGGTTGGGACGTCCACATTCCCCTCAGAATCTGGGGGTAACGAAAGTATTAACAGAGAACGAGATGTTTTAAAATCAGAAGTGATTTGTATCCAGAAGCGAAAGTGTTTCCATTAATAAAACTTAGTGAGAACACACGGTATTGTTGACTTGTCTGTGACTTCAAAAATTCATGAATTGGGTTTTCCAACCTTTGTCGGGGTGATTCAAAATTTTTAAATCTAAATTTGGGCTTTTGAGAATATTTAGTCCGAAAAGAATAAAAGTATTGCTATAACAAGAATTTGGATCATTGGGATATACAACAAAAAAAACCCTAGCGTCAAGCGTGGGTGATGTAAATGAAGGAATTCCGAAGTGTCATTTTGAATTGCCATTTCTCGTTTACATTTATTGTAAGGTTAAATTTAGCGATTTTTATCTTGAATAAAAACAGAAAATCTGTGCTCACTGGGAATCCATAAATTCATGCCATTTCTTCACAAGAAATAACTAAATTATAATTTTGAAAAGATATCCATTAAATTCACTTGCTCATTTGTAGTGCTCACATCGCATGGTTTAAGTTTGACTTGGATATTTAAACAGATAATTTAAACCCTTATCTCTGTAAAACCATTTTTGGTATTTAATACCAAAGTAGAATCACTATAGTGTATTCGCCAATCTGAAGAATTCTAAAAATGATTTTACATTTAATGTTTTTGTTTACAAATATTAACTAACATGGAAGACTTGATCATCGCGGGGTGCATTTTATCCGAAGTTTATATTTTTGGCTTCGTGTTTAATTACATTTTCCTTGTATCAAACCCATGGAAGGGATACAAGAATTTATATCTGTTGCCCAATGGTTTATCAATCACGCCAAGACCATCGAAGAAGGGTGGAGCATTGAGAATGCTGAGGTATGGTTACTCGGTTACTGCTGAAAGAAGTATACCAAGTTCTTAATCTACATACAGGATTTGGACAACTACTTTTTAAAAAAACGAGGCTTTTCTAAAGTCAACATTGAAAACGAAGTGCAAGATAACTCAGAAGTAAATGGATCTTATTTTTACGCTTCAGCATCGTAAGATGTTCTCTTTAATAATAATTTAACGTAATTTTAGGAAGATGAAAGTGTCTCAGGAACTTCCACTGATCTGTTTTGTCAAACTGAGCATCATATTTTGTTCAATCAGAGTTATGGCGTTCCTGTCATCTATTTTTCAATAGCCGAACCAAGTTGTTTTTGAGGACATGATATTAAGAAAAGACTTTGTTTTATTCAAGTTATTTTGTAGGTGGAAAGCGTCTTTCACTGGCTGAGATATGGCAACATTTAAAACATACCTTTTCATTTTCAAAAGATGCTAACATGTGGTCATTGCTGACAGAAGAAGTTAGATTACTTAGAATTGAAGACATTACAAAGTGCTCATCTTCATTTTCCTTCTAGGTACATCCCATCCTGCAAAGGCCATTTTATGTTTTCCATCCTTGTCAAACTTCTGAACTTGTAAAACAAGTTAAAGGGTCAAAATCTCCAAGGTTTCATCACTTTAGTTTTGTCTTTATGTCAAGTTAGACCAGGGGTTGTCAGATTACATCCCCAAGTGCCTCCATGAGTTACAATTTTAATGGAACATGATTTCATATTACATTTTGCCCCTTTTCACTCCATATATTAAGTTTTAATATAAATAACATATTCTCTCATTTGCTCAGCCCTGATATACTTCACTAATGCTAATGCTAGAGAATTTGTGTAACAAATTGGCAGCTTATTTTTTATCATATTTCTCTTGGTTATGTATTTATCAGCATTAATAATTATTAGGTATTAAAATAACAAAAAAATTAACAAAAAGAAATTCCTAAATTGATTTAATTTTCAGGTCATTTTTTCTAATATGGTTGAGCTCTGTGGCTCCTTATGTTCTCCTAGAACTATCCTTGAAGTTCTCAGAACCTGCAAAAGAAGTCTAATCAGAAGACAGCTTTTGTGAATTGCTTTTAAAGCAGGAATTATTTTGATTTTAGTTCCCTAAAATGTTTCATTTGAACCAGTGTTGTCTCAAAATATTAAAAAAAAATAGAGCTTTTAATAAAAATGTGCAGGTATTGCTGTTCCAAACAAAAAGTACATTATTATGTTATTATAAGCATATTTAAATGCCCTCAATGCAGGGTATTAACGCCTGAAGAGCTTAATAATTATTAATCATTAGTCATCTTTGATGGCCACTTGGATGGGGCAAGCTATCCCCACCTTCTCCGGTGTGCTCGGCTTGATTGATTTTCGAAAAGCAATAAAAAGGTCGTCAGCAAATCGTACGTATTTGAATATCGTATTTGTTTTTAGTTCGCTTTCATCCAAACTTCCACTAATTTTCACATCCTGGCAATGAGTAGTTACTCATTATTTATTCATTATCGGTGATTAAACGCTGATAAATCATCTCCAATTACCGAAACCAGAAGTCCTTTTGCGGAAACCATTAAATTTTCCCAACTTCTCGGTTTCGTAGATAACAAAGCACCGCCCACTTCGAAGCGATCAGCTGTTAGATGGTATTAAACACGAGCGGGATCATACAAAATGGTTGCTTAGTGACGTCATGATTGCGTAGTGTTTATCGTTCCGGAGCTGGATTTATTTTTACTGACAAGGGCTGACAGTTTCCAAAGTGTCTTCCGTAACTAGAGTTAAAACGAGTTTGCTTCAGAAAGTATTTGGCGTTGATCGAAACATGTGGATGTGTAGGTAACAGATGTTTTTCAAACAATTCTGTGTACTATGAGCGAGAGCTCGACTCCGCCTCTTTCCCAGTTTTGCAGTTGTTATCAGCAGTTCAAGTACTAAACATTCACTTTTGCTTTGCAGGCCTAGAACTCTGGTAATGTTGTTGGCAATTTGCCTCTATTCTCGAGTTATTCTAATCGTCGTAGAAAACGAATAAGCTAACGAATTTACGCTTGAAGTCTAGTTTTAGGTATTTTGTTTTTAACAAGTTTTATAGAACAAGTGAGTTTTTCGAATATCCATTCTAGTAACCGTCTCTTTAAAAGCTGTAAGCAGGGGATGTTACGACATTAAAAAGTGTTAGGTAAGTCGTAAAATGACATTGTCATGATTACTGTGTGTCCTCTAAATCTTTGTTTTCGTCAGGCAGAGTTTTAACGATTCAAAGAGCAGAAGCGCAACATGTAAATTTCGAATTTACACCTAAACTGGGGCTTTTCATAAATTAATTCCTCTATTTTTAATTGCCTCTTAACAGGGACAGATCCGGTTTACTTTTTCCGGTGCCCGGTTGTATTTTCAAATACAAGGGCAATATTCCAGAAACTGCCTACACCCCCACGTCGTTTGAATCTCCGCTGGAGAAAGCAATTTATGAAAATGATATCAGTTCGTTAAGAGACTTAATAGAAGTAAGGTGCCACCTAACGACATTAAAATTTGTCAATGAACGAGTTTTCCTTGGTAATTCAAATACAAAAGCACATGTGATTGTACAAACAATTATCTGCTTCTGTAGAATGGTCATCAGGTCACTGTTCACCTCAAAATTGGTGAAATGAGCTGTTTTGAATATGCTTCCTTCAAGGGATATAAAGACATTTTGTCAAAACTCCTTGAGAATTCCGCATCCAGAGAAATTGTTAAAAAATATTTTCACCTCGAAGGTTAGAATTGCTGTATACACTCCCGCATAATCTTTGTGACACGTTTGAACGTTACAGACATGACCGAACGAGCTAGGATGATCTCAAAAGACAAAGAAAGTTTTTTTGGTCCATTGTCAGCCTTGATGGAGATAAATAGATACATTGCTTCGCTGTACAATGCAATTGTATTCAACAGGTCCGACTGTTTAAGGCTTCTGCTCGAAATCCTGGGCAAAAAGGACCTTACGGATTTAAAATTCACGTTGGGATCCACCGAAGTTTTTAACGCCATTACGCTCGCTCAATACCTTGGTGAGAATACCAACGAAATTTTCGCAAAATATAATGCAGAAGCTTCACATCCTCTTGGCGAATGATGAGTTTATCTGAAACTTTATTAATTAATTAACCAGGTCATGAAGATTGCACGGACATGATAAGAAGCCGCCTAGCAAGAGATTGAGGTATCAGAAACCACAAATTTCCTCCTCCGTCCCCAAAGATTTTGCAGTGCACCTCAATAATTTTCTCGATCATGATTCGATTTCGCAACTTTTAATTTAAGGAACAAGTTTTTTCTTCCATTAGCAGAACAATAAAAAAGGAAACGAAACGCACCTCAATTAAACTGATTTTATCTGGGAAATTAAATTAATTTAATTTAATTAAATTAGGTCGACATCCTTGACCATCTTTGGAGCCATTGAAGCTTAAAACCAATAAATTGGGTTGCAAAGGAAACTTAATGCAACGAACTGCAAGGAAAAGATGTGACAAAAGCACTAACATTTTATTGGTACCATTTCAAAATTTTGGGAATGTTTTAAGAATCATCCAAGCAAGCACACTGCCAATGAGAGTTGCACACAAAAAAAACAACAGCAAAAAAAAATCATTCAACGCGACATTGCAAATTCTGCTTAATTGAAAGCTCCAATAAAATAAGATAATAAACTTAAACCCTAAGATTCAGGAAAGCAGTTGAAACAACTCAAGTAGGCGACTTTCAAAGACATCCGAGGGCACGTCGAACAACACGCAGTCACAACAAATTCATCGTTCATCAAGGCACTTGAGAAAGATCACCCGAACGAACCGCCGAGACGGAAGGCAACGTCGAAACTTCCCGATGGAAGCGATCGACCGGATCCGAGGAAAGCGAACAGAATGCCCGGGAACTAAGAAGCGACGAAGCAGGATCGGACGAATCGATGTATAAAATAAATAAGAATCGTCCAAAGCAAAGCATCGCAAAGGAGTCGATCCTGGACGACGCGTCGTGCGAGATGTAAACGGAGAATAATTTTTTATTGTAATCTGCGATAAAAAACTGATATGAACTGAACTAGAGATAAGAAGCAATATGAACTCAAAGCCAATCAACCTGTAAATAGAATATAATAACAACGACGACGACAAAAATAGAATAACCATCGATCAAAACTCCGGTGCAGTATTCCGACGCCATAACAAATTTACAGCCAAATAACCAGGTAACGATTTTCTTGATTGAAAATCATTTCAAGCGACGTTTTCGTCGTGCTTGTGAGCAATCACGGACTTGATTTTCTTCACCTTGACGACCGTTCCGTCCTCGAGGACCTCCTGCGTCTCTTCGACGGCGGTGACTTCTTCTTCCTCGTCTTCGACGTCGTCCTCTACCTTCGTGACTTCCAACTGGAAGAGAAAACCCTTTCGTGTCGAGCACAAGCATCGCAACGTCGCAAGTGCACTTAAAAGAACTTTTCGAAACGCTTACGGTCGGAATGTCGGGTCTGAGGAGGCACGGTTCCCGTTCGATTTCTCGTCCGTGGACATGTTTTAAATCCTGCGATTCACCTTCTTCGACTTCTGTTCACATTTGGAAAGTTTTAAACTAATCAACGACATTCATTACATTGTCGGTCGCTAACAATCGGATTAAGAACAAGTTGATTTATTATAATTAACCAGGAAGAAATAATAAAAAACGAATTTAATTAATTAATTAACGAGTAATTAAAAGATTTCGAAACCTGACGACTGAATCGGATCCTCGACGAGAGTCGGAACGATTTTTTTCGTCTTCTGCCACTCGTTTCCATCCCAAACGTCTTCCACTTCGTAAACATTTCCCTCCTGCACCTCACTAAAACCTAAAGAAATAAATAAACATAAATAATAAATAAATAGACATAAATAAGAAACAAATAGACGTAAAGAAAGCAATACTAATTAAAATAATTAAGCATTAATTTAACAATTAATGCAACAACAAACGTAAATTAAAAAATTAGCATCTAAAGCGTCTGCTTTCCATATAAAAATCATTCTTGAATCTTCTTGAAGCTGTTATTCATCTACGTTCACTCCATCAACTAACATCATTTTAAAAGCAAAGACTACCAACAACAACAACAACCAAAGATGTTCAAAAGTCAATTCAAGTGGTCACCAAACACTTCAGCAATTATATTCTCAAAGGCCATCTCAAAATGCTTTGATTTTAATGCTATTATTATTTATTATTATTATATATATTAATATTTTTTTATTATTATAAATATTTTTATTATTTTCAATATAGACATTGCTCTTCAACAGAACCACAGAAACTTCATTGAAATGCATTTTATTGCAGCAGTAACAAATCAGCAAAAATCATTTCACTGCAAACTTAACTATGAACATCAAATGCTGTTATTTGTTGTTTAATGATAATGATAACAACAAGCAGTTTTGAATAATTAACGACTTCGAGTGTTTCGATTGGTCGTCGCGTTTTGCAAACGTTTTGCGAGTGGTGCCACTATTTCTGCTCCAAATAATGCCTGATTTTATAAGCCTAAAAAAATGTATTTTCTAAATATTAAAAATAAATTCATCGAATTCATCAATCTGTGAAATATTGTGAGTCCAAAATAGAAGCAAAAATTTAGATAAAGGGAAGATAAAGAGAAAGATAAATCTGAACTGGCTCACCGTTAGCAGCAGACGAATTGAGGATGGCCTAAAAATTAACATAAATTATGCATAAGGATCAATAAAGCCAATCAAGCAGCCATATTTTGAAAGAAACAAACCTCATGATAAGAGTCATCAATTGGATGTACAGGTTCATCTGTACGTTAAACAACAACGTTATCATCAATAGCGATATCACATCGTTCAAGTCTAATTACATTCTCCACTGATAATCTGCCATTGGCCAAACAAATCTCCTTAACTTTCAATTTGTTATTATATTATATGTTATTATATTCATTATTTTGTTATGTAATCATTAAAGAATCTTTCTTCTTGATAGTTTTTCGTCATAAAAATCTAACTCGACTGATAAAACTTTAACAGAGTCCATTTTAAAGAAAAATCCACATTTTTTAAAAAAGAAACTCTTTAAGAAAGCAAGCAATTGAAAGTGACAATACCTGACTTTCTCTTGAAATCGCTGTTTGTGATGCAATTCTCAACGATGTCCTCCCTTCCGATCTGCCTCAAAGCCGCTTCCAGTTGACTTGCTTTCGCCTGATTTTTCATCTTATCAACCCACAAATGCAGCATCAAAATGGCCTGAAATCAGAAGATCGCAAAAGTTCTTATTTCAAGAACTCGCACGTTTTTTCGATCTTAGCATTCGAAACGAATCTCGGAATTTCCGTGCCTGTTCGTTGATGTTTCCGTATTCGGTCTGAAGTTTGGCGACCTCCTTCGGAGTGATTCCCAGTCGACCTGCCAACGCGACCCAGTCGCCCTTCAGTTGGTCGGCGATGTCCAAAAGTTTCAATTCCGGCGTCCTGTTGATGTTGTCCTGAGAGGCTGAAATTGCAATTGCAAAGTAATCGAAGGGCGATCGAACAAACTAAGCCCCGAACTTTGAACTCTGACCGAAGCTTTCCTTGACTTTGTCGAAAGCTTGTCGCCACTTCTCTTCGGCCTCTGGCGACATGGCCGTGCGAGAGGATCGGAGATGTTCCAGAGAAACGTCCAAGGTGCAAACGGGTTGCTTGGTCCTGGCGTGCGAATTCCTGAAGACGGAAATCTGGCAGGCGAGCGGCCGAGAGGCGTCTTGAACTCTTGCCATGTATGAAAGTCTGTTGACCCTGAACGAATGAAAGATCAAGAAAAGCTGTCCTGGAGAAGCAGCAAAGGGCACCATGTTTCCTGAGATTTCCATGTTGTATGGCTTGCCATTGGATACCTGAAGTGATGGCATAAAATGATGTAAAGTCTGATTTTGTGCAAGGCATATTGTTTACAATGCTGCAATGAAGTACATTGAAGTGATTTTGAATAATGGAAATTCAAGAGATCAAACTAAAAAGTATTAATAAAATGATTAAGTAACATTTACATGAAACATAATACCTCCAAAGTAACATTAAAGCTATTAAAAAAAAGGTTAACAGGTTATTTACAAATGGAGTGATGCAGACATGCCATAATGAACTCAATCAGGGAACCAATTATCTCCTTAGAAGTCAGATTTTAAGAAAAATGTGCTGAGAGCCAGAAAACAGGTTCAAAAAAACATCCCTTCAAATATGCACCAAAATGAATTAAAAATCAACAGTTTCATTATTTGATTCCACTCATTATTTGTGAATAAAAATAATTCAACTATTATAATTAGAAATTATGGCCATTTTGCATTTGCAATAAAGAAATTTTAAATAAACAACAACAACAACAAAGAGAGAATAAGCATATTATTATTATTTTATTATTATTATTATTATTATGTTTTTATTTGTAGAAAAATAGTTCCACCAAACTTACCTCGACGTAGTTGCTGGTAGCCAGATGAACAAAGTTCTCTTCGTGTTCGAGCGTTTGTTTGATGTCACCGTCGTTCATGCACAATATCCTCACTTGCACCTCCGTGTCACTGTGCTTCTTGGCAAGGACGTAAAAGCAGGCATAGAAGGGTACTGAAATGGCCTCACTGTACAAGGCTTTGGCCTGTTCAATGATGTTGGCATTGTTTTCCACGAGCCAGTATCTGGAAAGAGAGAAAATGAAATTCTGAATCTGCACTGGAATTGAAAACTCATGGTGAAAAACTTTGCTTCTTTCTGTCACCTCAAATTAGCTTGGAATTCTAATTTTATTCCAAAATTACTCCTGATTTATTATCGAAACTTTTAAATTAAAATATTTATCATTTATTCCACTTTATAAGCTTGATAAAATCATCTCAAGAGCAGAACGAGACATGTGAATGTTTAAGTGAGAACATCTCCTTGAGAATGGAATGCCCCTCTTGCAATTTAAAGCAGACAACCAAAATTTCTAAAAACTAAATTCAGACACCAGTAGTCACAAGTAACGAGAAAAATCTATAAAAAAAAAGCTTAATTACAGGCACCAAATTCATTAAATATTTATGCCAAGTGCATCAAAGTTAAAAAAAAAGTAAAAACTTTTACCAAATATTTGATTATAATTTAAGGATTATATAAAATAATAAAAAATAATAGCATAAAATAATAGAAATCACAACTTAACTAAATTTTAAAAATCATAGAAATGATAAAAAAAAGTAGAGAAATAGCAGCACGCATCAAGTGCAAATGAATGATCAAATGATCAATCAAGCAAACTCAAAAACAGTAATTAAAGAGCACTCAGACTTTTCAGCAAGAATTGAACCCATTAAGACAATCATTTGATTGATGTTTACTGGACATCGATTGATGTTTACTGAACATTAGATTGACGTTCGCTGAACATCAATTCAACCAGAAGTGTGCCATCAAAATGTAAAGACATTCAACTTAGAAATGTACATTGAAAACAAAACTTGATAGTACTGAGGAGCAGCTAATTGAAGGCAGACCTGATGATTCAAGTTATGGCCAGACTTAATTAGACTAGACAGATGCTACAGATGAGCTTAGCTTACCTAGCTGAAACGGTAGTTGAAAAAGTGACTGTGTCCTTATCCAAGGCATAAGGAGCAGAGGTTGTTATATCTTCCCATGCAGCAGGAGCATTTCCCCCTGAATCATACGAGCAAATAATTATTCTTCAGTGAAAGATAATTTCATTATTATTAATAATTAGCGAGGACCACCAATCAGTGGCCAGACCATCCACATTCAAGTACAGCAAACACAAGCAAATCTTATCCCTACTTATTAACTTATTAGATCAAGCATCTTATCTAACTATTTTTTTATCAGTTATTATCAACAACAATTTATTAATATTTAACGTAATAATAGAAATAAATTAATCGATGTGAAACTTAAGGCAATCTCCTCTGGATAAAGAGAAGCCAACAAAACCTGCTATGCTGTAAAGGAGAAGAGCAGGAAAAGGTTGCGACCCTCTTTTGTGGTTCCTAATTTTATCCTGCAACTCCTTCCTCACCGAAATCCCGACGGTGATCGGCTGATGGAACTTCCTCCTCAGAGGTTTGATTGAAACAATGTTGCTAGTCTCAATTCCCACTCCCAGTGCCTCTTGCGCCTGATCTCTCGTGACAGACAAAACCTGCAGACGCAAGAGAGATGCGGTGAGCTCGGAGAGGGTTTAGAAGAAAATTAATATGGGAGGTGTTGTCAATTTAAAAACAATGAGGAGCACCGTGCTCTTTAATGATCACTTCAAAGTGCACCGTGGCCTGCATGTATTTGGTAAACAATGCTGACTACATTGGCTTGTATTAACCAAATCTATTCTACCAGCATGTAATTATACAAACCTGCATAAAATGCAGGCAAATCTCAGGCAAATAGAAGTCAAATGCATGGCATGAATTAAGGCAGCCATTCCGACGTTTTAAAGTCTTGTGAAGAGCCGTATTAATTGCACATCCACATGTCAAAAATGTTTTGAAAGGAAGTGCTTTAAATTAAATAAACATATCCAGATAACATGTCTGGAATTAAGCTTGTGGAAAAGATTTTACAAAAGGATTGTCCAAATATTTGCCGTACTTCGTTTACTATCGGGTCGGGCAATCTTGATAACGATCTCTAAACGTGAACCGAGCCAAACCAACCTCCAATGTGATCTTCGTTTCCCTGTTGATGGCTCCTTTGGGCAGAATGATGTGGGAGGTGGAACACTGTATCGTGTTGCTCTTGGCATCCAGTGTCTTGCTGCTCTGCTTGGCCTTTGATACGGCAACAAAATATTTCGGAAAGTAGGAAGTGTATATCTTGGCCACCAGCTTTTTATCTCCACTGTGTTCTGTTTTACAACAGGAATTATGTGGATAATTTGTGTTTAGTGGAATTTTTAAATATTTATTGTCAAGATGCACTTTAATGCAAAGTATGCAACATGTGAATATTTTGAGTTAAGTAGGTCCAAGTGAAAAGTACCATAATGGCATTCAAAATAAACATGTATTTTGTTTGTGATCTTGCAGATCTATGAAGCATTTAGGAAACCATCAGCATTCAACACCTGGGTCGAATTACACTGTTTAAGCAATCAATGTGCTAAAGTTCAGCAACAACTGAAACCTCTGGTCAAGGTGGAAAATGTCTGCTCGACTTTTTCTGACGGCTGGGGTTCATTGTGCTGCTGCCAAACGGAGCCGTCGTCGCTCTTGAGGATCACCAATTCCCTCTCCTGACCGATTTTTGAGGCAAAGTGAGGAAGTTCTATCAACACCAACCTAAAGAATTTGAACAATGCACCAGCTGAAACAAGATATTGTACTGCACCTGTCATGCAAATAGATTCTATCATTTACATTAGTGAGCTTTCTCATTATCTCTCAACTTATACCACTGGCCTTCATAGTAATCAGTTTATTTATTGTGATTTAAAGAATATATATAAGTATATACATATATATTTATTAATTTGTATTATTATATTCATTTAGGTTTTCCTAAATAAAGGCTAGCAGAAAAGATTTAGTTATATATAATAATATGTATGCATAACACATCCACTTTTATAAATTAATCCTAATGATCTTACAAATCATCTAATCTAATATAATCATCTTATAAAAGCTCCTGAAAGGAAGTGCAAAATCTATTTAAGTTACCCAATGAACTTTGTTCCAACTGGTCCCAATTCAAGGACCCTACTGGCAAATGCTTCCTCCTCTCCGAGTGATGGAAGGTTGGAGATCTTCTCCTTCTTCAACAATCGACACGTCAGCCTGGTCGGCATGCAGACCTTACTGGGAGGTATGATTATGTCCACCCCCGAATGTCTCTGACCACTCATGGCACCACCCCTTGCATCCACCAAAAAGCTAACCAAAAACCTGACAATATGCAATACTCAATTTAATGTTTTTTTCATAAACATATAAATAAATTTTTTTAAAAATACGCTGTAACGCGTGTACATCAGTTGGCTAAAAATATGTAAAAATCGCATAATCAAACCCTGGCGAGGCAGGAGTCTTCCTCAACAAATGTTCGTGATTTATGGATCCATTCTAAAATATTGCACAAACAGTTACAATACAATTTGGATCCAAACTTACGTGATCATAATTCGCAAATTATAAAGCAAACTTTATTATTAAATTTCTTTGCACCATGCATTTAAATGGCGACAACTGTCTCTAATAGGAATACAAAGCTGTCTGCAAAGCTTACCTGTGGTGAATCCAGTTTATCTTCTAAATTATCAACTCCGATTTCAAGTTGTCCAGACATAACTTATTTATTTATTTATTAACCGCGATCAAAATCGAGCTTTGTAACAACAGAGACGTTAAGTTACGCTCAGAAAGACATAAATTGCAAATCGAAATGCAACGAAATCCTCTCAAACGTCAAAGATGGCGCTAGGCTTGATTGCAAGGTGATCCACCAGATGCGGGTCCGACACAAGCTAGGTGAAGCGGGCGTATTGTTTTGATCCTCTCTAGGTAGACGTGTGCGGAATACCGCCTTTAATATGTTTTAATTTGTTATGCTTACTTTAATTCAAACGAAATATTTCCTATTTTTGACTAGCTATTTTGTTTATATAGGTGAGATGTTGCATAAATGTACAGGATTATCTACTTTATCTTCACGCCAGTCACTCTATATGGTGTGGCAAAATATTGATTCTCAGCAGAAAGTAAGGTTATTAAACCAGCATACCTGAAAGCTAAACTACTTTGTTCAAGATTAATTAATTTTAGCTATAATCATGTCGTACGAACACTGAATAACATTTGAATTAACGGAACTTCAATACTGAAGACTTCCTATCAGAAATGTTTTCTTTGACGTAAAGGCTGGATATGCTGCTTTAAATAATACAACGAATTAAAATAAATTGAAAATAAAGTTCTTTGCAGCACAATCTTATTTTTTATTGTATAAGACTTTACGCAAAAGTTATTTTTTAAGGGAGGATGGCAGAGAAAATATTACTTTCCCTTATTTCAATGAATATTACAATATATTTTTCGCAACTGGATTAAATATTATTACTTTGGTATTTCAGCATTCTTTGTTTATATTTGTATCGACGAAAATACGTGAAAGCATTTTGTTACTCGCTAACATGACTCGAACGCAAAATTCTCGATCAAGAAAGAAACAAAGCTTTGTTTTAAGCTTTGATGAAAAGAAACGAGAGTAAGTCTGTTATTATACTTTGCCAAAACTAGATGAGACCATATGGCTTAACAAGAAGCTGGCTCATCAGAAGTGATAGTATGGCATGATTTTATGTTAAGTGTGCTTATTACCTGGTATTTATATTATAAGCTTAGGTTTTTAATTATTTCTAGAATCTGCTGTAAGGTGGGAACTTATACTTCAAGCAATGGATTATTAAATGGACATAAGTTTAGTTCAGCATTGGAAGATCGATTATATTAAATTAAGAAATATAACAGAGTACCAATTTAAAACAACCCAATTGAATAAAATTTTTCTTTTATATATAAAAAATGAAACAAACATTGTTCTTTTTAAACTTTGATAGTTTCTAATTCACTTAGTTGCATTTTGCATGGCTAAACCATTGTGGCTAAATATTTTCAATAACGATGCATAATATTCAGTTTTTGCTTTCAGTGAATATTTGACCGGATTCAGCAAAAGGAAAAAGTTGAGGAGAGAGAAAGCTGAGCAGGAAAAACTTGGAAAATTAAAAGAAATCAAATCAGAGAATAAGGTCAGTTTGACAAGATACATTTATAGGGACATTTTTATTTATTTATTTTTTTAAGCAAAATGAAGGATCGTCGGATGACCACTTACACATTTTGTAATAGCATTAGACAACAGAAAATAGAGTGAAATAGAAACAAGCAACGATGATTAAATGATAACATTCTTAAAATAAATTTGATAGGGATATCAGTATGTTATTGCTAGTCCTAGAGCTTTTTGTGTATTTCATCTACTTCAGTTTTTTGTGTGGTTTTGTTTGGTTCAATGAAGATCCTTAAATTTTGGATGTGTGTGCTTATAGTTTGCATAAATCGAAGCAATGTTTCTTCAACCACAATTTGCATTTAGAAAAAGAAGACAGTCATCCAAATGCCATCAGAAGTACCGAGTACTTCCAGATCATTTGACCTTGGAGATCATTCTGTAGTCATCACTGAATATGATATGTTGACTGGAGACGACAACATCAACACAAATGCAGGATCAGAAAAGGTTAGACTCCAAATCTTTCTTAATAAAAGACAGAAATTTAATTTGTATCTTAATTTTTACAGACTTCAGCTTCTAAAGAAACAAAGAAAGTTCAGACGTAATAATATTCAAATCATTTTTTATATCACTTACAATCATAGCTTCAAGTGTTTGTTACATTGATTGACTGAACCTCCAGGAAAACACAGAAGCCAAGGAAACCCACCCCTAAGGGCACAAAGCCGGGGAAGTCAAAGCAACCCAAATATCGGAAGTCGAAAAACGCCAGCAAAACTAAAAAGAAGCACTTAAAGCCAATTAAGAGAGAATAAAACATTCGAACGATTTTCTGTTTAATTAATAATCACTCCAAAGGTCCTGCAAAAACATTCTTTGGAGATATAAATAACATCACAAAAAGTTACTGGCTTAACTGAAGTACTTTGTTTTGACTTAAAAATAATATTTCGTGTCTGCTGAGTATAAAAAAAATGTTGATGTCAGAGGGAAGTGGTGTGTTGTGATGTCGGCCATAAATTTGCATTGTCTTAAACAGTTATGGGGATAATAACGTGAGAAGTGATTTGAGATCAAATCAGGACATCTAAAATGATTTCAAATCGTGATTTTTGACTTTGGAAATCAAATCATCATTTGGTGGTGGAGGGAATATTAATATACACATTTCACTGACTTTTTGCTTTAACTTAACAATAATAACAGTCAACTACATGAAACAATCTTTATTTTTAATAACAATAGTTTTTTGAAAATCTTGTACTAGAGTATTTCTTTTCGGAGCTTCTGAAAGTCCTGCAGAGTTAAAAAGTCTCTCTATAGGAGCTGACAAGGGTAAGGTTGTATTATATCTTATTAAAGAAGATATGCACTCATTTTTTTCATTATGGTGCTATCTCATATAGATGACGAGGTTTTATATATTTTATCGGAAAATCAATCCTTGAATTGGTAACAAACTGAATTCAGTTGGATATTTGTAGGTGTCACTTAAGTGATAGTTCTACTTCTAATTCCACTAATTTGATAAGCAATGATCTGATCAAATTCGGCCAAGAAAATTCTTGTTTGGTCTGAAGGTTAACTTTTGTTAACTTGGGTTATCAACGACTGGCTTTTGAGGATCCAAAAATAATGCCTCATTTTTTACAAGTTGCAAGAAAATACAGAGCAATACCCATAAAATCATATTAGGAGAAATGAATTCTGTAACTGGAAATACAATTTATTTCTAAGAAGGCACCAAATTCAGAACAACAAGTTCCATACAGGATTGATTGGAAAAAATTTAGTATAAGCAGGCAAATGTGTCATCAAAGCATCATATTTGCTAGTTTTTGCTTCCAGCATATTCTTGAAGATATTCATTGTATGATGGGTGATCTCCATCCTCTCTGTTGTAGGGAGTCCAATTAGGTGAGCTCTTAAAATATCTCTTTGCTCTTATGTAGTTCTGGCAAATAATTGCAACAGAAAGCTTAGCGAAATTCATAAATTTTCAACAACAAAATTAATATGCAAAGGCAGTTACAAATCTTTTAAGCTTTTAAAAAATTAAATTTAAAAAATCATCTTGTCCTAGAGAAATATTGAAGGCAAAAAATATCGTCGTGAAAAATTCAATACATATTAAGTGACCATGTGTCGTTCTAACATTTTGATCAACAGTGAAACGATGGTACAATCCTGGTGGGATTGAAATAAAGTCATCCTTCACAACATGAATTCTTATCCATTTGTCGTTTGTTGGATCTCTAATGTCAAAGTACCCTGATCCCTCCAAGACAAGTCTAGTTTCATCATCAGTGTGCAGGTGTTCTTGAAAGAATTTTTCAACCTGGAGAGGTTACAATATTATGAAATTCCAATCAATGCCTTCAAGACATCAGTTCAGTACCATCACATCAAAGTTTGGTATACATTCCCTGCTACATGTTAACTCATCGTTGAACTCATATCCTCTTTCAGCTGCAATTTTATCGACTTGTTCTTGCGATTGAACCTGTCCAGTTGATATCACGTACATCAGTTTTAGGATTCAACCATCAATATTTTGGATAACAAATTAAATTTATTAGTAATAGTAATAATAAATAATGACCACAAACCTTCCAATAATGGACGCCAAACTCAAGCAGTTTATCCAAAGATACAAACTGAGGGGGGTTCGTTTGATGGACGGCCCTACGGTCCGACGGATCGTCATCCATATACCAGGCTTGCACCATGATTTGTCTGCTCGAATAACATAATGCTCGGTTAACATATATGCATAGATCAAAGCAACTAATTTAAAACAATTTCTTTTAAATATAACATCTTAGCAACTTTAATTAGCAGGAACAGCGCAGTATAACCCAAGGCGACGTAACCCAGCAAAACAACTTAACGAGTTTAATTAGCAAGAGGACAGGCAGTTATGCCGGGTATTATGTACCTTTGACCCGCGACACAAAAATGTATCGAAGGGACTTTGAGCGTCAATAAATTGGTTATTTCAATCAGCTGATTGGTTAAGATGAAAATGAAAAGATCTTTATAAATTATATATTTTATGAATTGAAGGTGTCATAGTAATAAAATTATCCTCTTTAGACATTTAATAACCAGACTATCAGTTTTAGCAATTTGCTCTGCTGCCATATTACAGACGATTACATTATCATAAAAATCAGTAACAAATTATTTCAAAAATAATTTTTCACTAAAACTTACGATTAAAGCAATTAGCGGCAAAAATTGTAATTTTTAAGTTTTCTTCCAGAATTCCAAGAAAGCGTTAACTTCACATCTCTTATTATGTGTTATTGCTACAATAAATGGCACGATTATTATTGTAAAAATATTTTTACAAAATATGCTGTCAAATCTAATTAGATGTAACCACTGGAGATACACCTAAATTTAGTTAACAAAGCACGTTATCTGCACAATTATCTGTAAAAATCAGAATTTAAAGTGCTTTTAAAAATAATTATATAAATTAATGCCTCCATTCTAAGCATGATTCGATACAATATTGAAAATTAAATGTCGATGAATGAACGATTTTTGTAAATAAATATTTTATAAACATAATACTTTTGTTAATAGTTGTGGCGGGTTGTTAGGCTAGGCAACCCTTGACTGAAGGCCGGGATTGGGATTTGGTAGGGCAACCCAAGCCTAATATCCGGGCAGCCCGCACGGGTCCCTTGCACTCCCGCGGACAAAACCTACGCGGGTCCCGCAAATATGCCCGCACGGGTTCCGGGCGAGCCCCTCCGGGGTGTGTTAGCTGGGATCCTTCATCTGCCTTCCAGTCAGCCTAAACAATTTTGATAAATTAATTTAATTCAAATTCAAATTCTAAATGACCTTCATTCACCTTTTGAATAACTTCTATTTTCAGTGTTTCATTATTTTATACTTATGAACTTGGAAATTCGGCATCATTGGCGAAAAAAAACTATATTAAAATTAACACAAGAATGTTATTTTGTCACTCATGATGGTCGTCCTGACCTCAGACGATTTATGGTGGCTGGGAAGTCTATAGTAGATGATTATGAATCAAATTTTGATTTATTAAACCACTTATCGGAAGTTTGTTCGTAATAAATTGCAATCCATCTCCTCGCCACTAGTGCATGCATATGTAGATTCGGCACATCAACTTATTTGTTTTCGTGACTTAAAGAAAATGTGGCTTCAATAACAATTTTGTAAATTCACAGAGTCCAAAAGTGACTTTAAAAAAAAAGCAAAAATGCGAGCCACTTTCTCTTAATATTATCAGCCATCCCCATTCAAAACTCAACATTCTAAATTATCGTTCTGCCTTTATCATATTGGGTCAGGCGCCGTTACTTACAAAAATGATTCGGTCAGGCCTTGGTTTCTGTGCTCAGTTTACTTCAACCTTCATCAAACGCCAGACGTCAGTTCCAGCATGCTTGCAAGGTTCGGGGTTTATTGCATTTATTGCATTTAGGATGCAAATGAGAATTTCAGGACGAATTTATTTCTAACTTATGGTTAATGGGCTATGTATTTTGTCGAAAAACGCCGTAAATGGGTTGTGATAAGTCGATCATGTTTAGTCGTCAGATTTTACTTTCTGCTAAAGAATCTAAAAATGATTAAATTAAGTTTTCACTCAAGAAACTGAACCTAGTGCAGGCTTCTTAGCTATTGTTTGCATTGTATATCAGATAATTTTGGCACAAAATTCTTGAAAATACTTTTCTCCAATTTGTCAACAACAAACGACATGGTTTTTCAACTCCGAATGATGCATTCCAAAGATGTATATCTTATACTCAAGTCTTCCTGTTGGTGGAACAATAAATATAGTTCTGAACGCATATAAAGTTTTAAATTATTAAACTGGTTTGATAAAATGAAAGATTCAACAGAAGCCCACTCAAACTTTAATGTTTTCCGTCTGCAGTTTCCCAGAGACTCATCTCGAGAACATCTCCGTCCATGATTCTTGATGCTTCACATAAATACAAAAAGCAATTGGCTAAACAGGCCAGTGAAGAGAAAATTGAATCATTGTCTGTCCATCATGGCTTCACAGAGTATGTTGATCATATGTTAATTTATAGAAACTGTTTAAAAGTTGTTGCTGATGTTAAAATAATATTATAGTTAATATGGTAATAATTGCCAATATTCTGACAAAGCTTGCTGTTTAGTTAAGACTTTATTTTATTTATTTTTCCAAGTTATGGCATAACAATTCCAACTGAGGATACACCATCATCAGAGATAGACGGTGTTAGGTTTGACATGCTGCATATCGCCCACATTAAGTCCTCCCCGAACAATACCATAATAATCATCACCGATCATACAGGTAATGTCACTGATGTTGTTGTTGTTGTTGTTGTTAATTCTCCAGAATTACTTTGTTGATTTGAATATTCTTTTTGTCTTATTAGGTTGTGAAGTCATCAGTAAATCATCTTGCGTGAGTTGCATGTAATTCTGCAGCGTTGATCCGACCTTTGATGTTAAATTGTTTGTTTGTTCACTTGCTCAGGGCATGGAAGGGTTCAAGAATGTTAAGAAAAGTACCACGGTGGCAGCCCAAGCTACTGGACTTTCTGCCGGTTTAGTAAGTTTCTCGGACTCCATTTTATAATTTTATTCCTCATTATAATATGTTAAGTTCATTAAGTGCAGGTACATTTTAATTTTGTATTCACTTCAGAAAGCCATGAGAAAAGGTTTGAAGAACATCAGAGTTGCAGTCAAGGGAATTGGATCCGGAAGGCTGGTGAGTGATCGACCGCTTTATCGATTAGGCACGAGTGTACGAAAGGAGACTTTTCATTGCAGCCTTCGATCAAAGGGCTTCAGATGGCCGGGTTGAACATCGTATCCCTCACGGACACGACTCCCCTCATCCACGCCGGACCGAGACCTCGCAAAGCCAGGAGATTGTGATTAGACTTCGTTCTGAGAACGCTCGCCGAGCTATCGAAAGGAAAATTATCTTTGTGAAAATAAATTTTGAAAATATTATGAAAGGATTTTTTTTTATCTGAATACTGTCATAAGAAAAAGCTGATTATGTGCTGCTTGGACTGAACGGGGTTTTTTTTTGTTGCGTTTTTGCCGAGAGCTTGGCATGGAGTCTTTCTGGTTGCACGCTTTCTTTTCAGCCATTGTGAATGCTCAGGTGAAATCTCGTGCTACCAAGTAAGCGATCGAGCAAAGGTTTCGAACGGCGGTCAGCAGATTTAATGGATGGTGGGGCGTGTTCTTTGAAGCGTGGTCGGTGTCTCGAAGTTCGGGCGATGCCAACGCAGTCCGCTCTGAGTTTCAGCGAGTGGAAGTTTCCGCGGTCACCCCGCTATAATGTCGGAATATCCGGCGCATGCTTGAGGCTTTGTTTCAAACTCACTCGGAGATTTCAGACCGGCATGCTTTGTGTGTGTCTGAGATTGAGAGTCGCAGCTCCTGAGAGGATTACTAGTGGCGCGTCCGCCCGAAGTCTTACGTAATGAATCCATCGTATTTTACCGGATCTGATTGATCCGAGGTTATGTCAGAGTTGCCTCAAAGGTTCCCCCAAAGAGCACTCAATTCATGCTGAACTCGGCGTCCGTGTGATACGGGCGAGACATTGTCGAGTAAAGAGCGCATCGCCCACGTACGTGCCACAAAGAGCAGGTACAAGCAAGCTGGTACTCAGGTGTGCCAGCGTGGCTCCTAAAGTTTTGAGCAACAAGCAATGAACCCATTGAGCCGGCTAGTATTTATATTCCTGTGCTTGTCGTCTGTAGTCGCTCCTCAAGTCCACTTCACGAGAGTGCTAGTGGTAGAGACTACGCAGGTGATACGAGGTAATATGCAGGTGGGAATATGGAGGTGAAGAGACAATCCAGGTAAGTTGAGGATTTAAATGATTTAAAAACTTAACTACTCAATAGTATTCTTTTACCTCTTCATTATCAGCACTCGCTTCCTTATTCGTCAATTCCCTTTACTATAAGGCTCGATTCGTGGAATGTGGATGTTCTTTGGCGAAATTATTTCGCTAATTTACAATAATGCAAGTTAATTTAATTTATATTACTATGTTAATGTTAGTTTCTTGTACATCTGCCATGCAGCCACAAGCCGTAGCTCAACTGCAAGGAGATTACCTGAAGTGGATTGGTTTGTTTCGATGAATATTTGATGACACAGCGAACCGCAGAACATGCTTGTACACTTCATTAACATAAGACTGAATGTTATAGGCTTTCAGGTCGAATTCAGTTGGAGTCGATCGTGTTGTTAATTGGCGATTGGATGTCTAGTCCATGTCTTCTTGGAACCATGACTAGATATACACTCGTCTATTTCGCACGAGAGTGATCTACATATTTTCCTTTGTCACCGCCTCTCTTCCAGAGCTATTGAATTTCAACTAAGACTAGCCGAAGGCAAAACAGCACGGAGTTCGATCTCGAAATGATTTTCACCGTTGGATTGTCATCCGTGGTTTATACCGGTCCAACAAAACGTTTTTCAGGTTAAAAAGAAATCATATTTCAATTCTGTCTTGGTGCAAAAGTGACTACAAAAGCTTTTAAAACGCAACAAAATAATTTACGGGAAAGAATGAAGAATGATTCCGGTCAAAACGGGTTCAAAAAATTCTGAAAACCAGTTAAAACATTGGTAACGTCTAAAGGGCTGGAATTTAAAATACTTTGGCGATTCATTCGAATTAAGTCTCAGAAAAACAACAGTACGACACAAAAACAAACATCATAAAACTGGATCGTTAGGAACACGATTATCATGATTCCATGTTGGAATTTACGCAAAAAAATTATTTAAGATTTGAAACAAATCAATTCTTTGGCAGACATGTGCGCACAAGCAATGTAGAATTGGGCAAGAACTTTATAACATTCGTTGTACGAACTGGAATCATACGCAAGTAAGTTCGGCAATTGGTCAGACCACGGTTGCTGATTATTTTTCTGACGAAAACAAAAAACACGAGAATCTCGAAACAACTCGAGCTTCGGACTTAAGAAAAGCTGCCGCCTTGAAGGACGAACGAAGGAGGATTCTAAGCAAAATCCAGCATCGAATTGATTGAAATGGCTGGCTACTAATCTAAAATTCAAACAGCTCCATTGATCCAAGTGGACTCCACAGGTCGTCTAAGGTGAGATGTCCACAGGTGGTTGACCGGCGTTGGTCGGCAACGTGGTAAAGAGATGTGGCTGTGCGTTCAGCATCTCCAGAATTTTGTCCACGGCTGTGAAGAGATTTTTCTCAAAAGCCCACATCCTTCTGTAAAATACGAAGAAGTACAAATCTTATTTTCAACCGAGTAACAATTGACATCGGAAAATACGAAAGGATTATTTGCCTTCTCTCTCTCTCTCTCTCTCTCTCTCTGTCTCTCTGTCACAATCAAGGCAGTTTTAGGGGCTCATTCCTCGCTTCAGCGAGCACGGCTACCCACCCGCAAAGGCATCTCGCATTCCACTCCGTAAAGAATTCTTTTCAAACATGACGCCTAGTCGTGGCAAAAGCAGATTCCCCCTTCTTGCTGGGCCTCTGCTAACGTAAAACCTGGTATGAATTGTGCTTCTATCAACGCTTTCAATGCATTGTAACGAGCCATTCTTGACGGCTAGGTCGCAATTACTGAGGCATTAAACGAGTGTTAAATTGAGCAGCTGCACAAGTTTCTTGTTTTGAGAAGTCTTAATATGGTCACGGCTATAATGGAGTTTAAATCTTGATCGACAGTCTCCCATCTGCTAGGCAACAAATGTGCCAATTTAGATTTAAAGTCGGATCCATCATCATACTCCATTAATAATGAGTTAGAGTCTGTTCAAGTGGTACCTATACTGTCAACTTGATCCCACCAAATCTTATTGTGCTTGTGAATCATTAGAATGTTATTCTACCTGTGATTCACAATTCAAGCAATACAGGTAATAAACGTTAGGACAGGTAACTGCAGAGTCAAGGTTTACGCACACAAGCAGCCCTGCTAACTTCAAAGCATTTGTAAAAATCCATTTATGACGCTCCACGCTTGACTGAACAGACTGCAGAAAGTCTCAGGTGCTTAAGTCGGATAGTTTCTTCTAGTAAGGAAGGAACTCCCGAAGAAAATGCCCATAACTCACCGAAGGCTTCTTGCACAAAGTAACTAAAACAAAAGCGGTTCAATGTCAAAACTAGTTTTAAAAAAAGGAAGGAGGGTATTTTTAAAGCTTGGGTTTGTTCTCAGTTTCGGTAGTGACAATGTTAAGCGCCGCCTTTGAAATAAATTTGCTTAAATTAACTTTTATTAGTATATTATTGTTGTGGGTAAAAGTAAAGATACAACAATTATCTACCTTTGAAATGACTGATGTGCCCTTCAAAGATATTATTCAACTCTATAAAGCTGTGTTTACGTTTAAAATATAATTTTTAATAAGTTCCACTTTTAAACTAGTCGCGTTCATTCGCCTTCCGCAACAGTGCGAGGCAAAATAATTCAGATAGCTTTACATCTAAAGTGCGAATCGAACCGAACTCCATCTTAAAATGAATCCTTCTCTTGAAAATTGTTGCACGAAAAGCAAAAAGGAATAAAAATCTGACCTGTTGATTTCACGTAATCGATCGTTGATGTTTTTCAGGGGCTGTGGAATGTCATTGGAATAGAAATTGGAGAAATGACAACTCGGGTGTTGAATGATGAGCGAGGCATCCTTGATGACCTGCTGTTGGACGGAGTGCGAACCGAAGTACGCCTGTGGCTCTCCGCACGAGGCGGACTTGCCTTTTGAGCTTTCGACGATGTTCAGAAACGTAGATGCGTCAGTATCTCTGGAACTCAGTTGATCGTCGAAGGACTTTGATCCCGAATTGATGTTCGCATGCAAGCTGGTCAGAATCTCCCTCTTAGACGACAGAATTCCATCGGCAGAATCCAGTTTTCCACTTTGTGGCGATTGGAGGGTACATGGTTTTATTAATTGAGCGGGTGGTAGGATCGGGTGCGGGGTCGAAATGGTGTGGCTAATGCCTCCGTTGGCGTAAAGAACTGTGATGTGGGATGGTTCAGCACCCTGTTTCTTGATGCTTTGAGGTCGTTGGGTGCTCGTTGACCAGGATGCAATGTCTGATGCTTCAAAGACAAAACTTAATTGCTGTTTTAAGATCGTCACTCTTTTACGTCAGACCTGACAGTTAATTTAAATGTTAATATTCTAGTCTTTGATTAATGTTTTTGATGTCTTGAAATCTTCCATAATGAACTTTTAAACTTTAAAGACGTGTACTTTTAACGTCACATTTGAATTCATCCGATTAGCTTTTCCCTTCGCCTTCTTTGGCCATTTAGACTTCGGTCACGCGTAGTTGACTTGTTAGCATTAGAAATATTTTAAGGAAACATAAAATCAAATTTTAAAAAAAGGAGATAAAATAACTTCATTTACCACTGTGAGTTTTCTTGTTGGAAGTTTTTGATTTCGTGGACGAGGTACAATTAAGCGAGGGTGAGGCGTGGAAAGGCCTGAAGTCCTCGTCGGTGGGTGGAATACTGGCCCCGTATGGAGATAGGATGACGATGCTTCCCTTGCTTCCAGCATCCTCTTCTGGAATCTCCTTCGTCATTGGCTCCATACCGTAGGATGATGGCCCTTTGGTCGAGAAAACTCGCCTCATACTGGCAATTCTTTCCCGGGCTGGTTAAGAATTTGGCAATGCATTTATTCTCGTTATTGTATCATCAGTTCGAAATTGCATTGTAACATCTATTCGAGCGTAACCATTCATTTCTGGCTTCTTGATGGTAGCGATGATGACGATGGCGACAACGCCGATGACAACGATAAAATTCACAACCTTTATAGTAAAATATATATCGGACCAGTTAATGGAGAATGTTTCTCTTTTGCAGCTTTTTCTTGACCAATCAATCTCTTGACTGATCTCTCCAGAGTATTTGGGCGAAATTCTTTGTCGTCCTATGGGTGATTCATGCATTGTGATAACGTAGGGCATAATTTATAAAATTTATTTAATTAATACATTAATCGATGAGAACAATATTGCAAAGTTTTAAAAATGACAGTAAGGCATCAGTAATCGGTCAAACCTTCCTAAGATTAAAAGTTACTCTGAAGTTCTGCACGAACTTTCCTGCAAACTCAGGATAAGCCTCAAGGATGGATCTGAGTTCAGCCACGGTGATCGTATGGAGATCACAGTAAGAAATTGCCCTCACAGAATAACTGGATTTGACAACCAGGGGAGTTTTGCTCTCGGCGTAGAAGAAATTTTCAGCAGAAAATATGGAATCATCCCCGATAATGTCTCCCTTTCCTTGAGGTTCGAAATTATAGCATAATTTTGACTGATATTGTTGGAAATAATGTGGAAATCATTTAAAATTATAAATCCCGATAATAAATTATTCACATTCCACGAAATGTAATTAACTCCGGCGATCAAGTAACTAGTTCAGTCATAAATTTCAATCACATGTACGTGCTCCATAAGCCGGATGGTCACACCTGTCTCTTAGCCTCCGTGCTAATTGAAATTTATAGAAGAGATAATTCATGCATGTTTATCTAATTAATCAGTTATCGAAATAATTCCATTAAAAGAAAAGTAATTAAAACGTCACATTAAAAATAAGATTCAAATTTGATGCTGAACTAGAATTTATTAACCTAGAATGGCCATTATGATATCGTCAGCCACGACTTCAATTGTACCCCTAGCAATGAAGTACATGGATTCAATTATGTCTCCCGGGTGAACCAAAGTGTCCCCTGGCGGGCAGTGAGTGGATTTGAACTTCACCGAAAGAGCTCTCAAGCATCCTTCGAAGGTAAGGAAAGATCTTTAATTAAATTTGTCGACGGCCATGACGACAAGGGCTGAATAGCAACAGGAAACAATTTGGAGCGCATTTAATTGGAGAGATTAATTGTTAGCTAATTTATCTAATCAATTTATTTTATTAAAACAACAACGTCATCGTGTTCTTACAGGGAAAAGTTAATTAGGATGAAGAAGAAATCATACTTTATTTAAGCCATATTTTTTGGCAATTTCTAACAAAAGACGAAAGGTCTCGACATTCAAAACAACTATATGGCTTTAAGGAAATATTCTGTAGCCCATCGAAAGATGGATTCAATTCTAGAACCTTAACTAGTTTTGCAGAATTCTATCATTCAAATATATATAAAAAAAGAAGACTTTAAAACCGAACTGTTTCCAGTTTTGAGACCAACATAAAAAAGTATTTATTTGGAATTACGGTGCTGCACAGTCACGAAATTAGAAATGAATCTCTTTATCGAGTTCCTTCTATTCACGGAGAACTACTTAGGAGAAGCACTTAAACATTTATATGTGAGGACTTTATTAAAACTTGCGAACCAATAGTTGGGTCCGACATAAGATCCGAACTTCTTCCATCATGCAACTGAGTATAACGAATAGATAGCTATAAAGACTTAACGAAAAGAAATAAATAAATACAGTAATTATTAATAATTATTGTCATAGGTATCATATTAATTAGCGTACCTTGAGATGCTCCTGCGAATGCCTCGCAGTTGCTGAGCAAGACCCGATTGAGATGGAGACAAATGTCTGCTTGCAAGCATTCGGGAAATCCCTTGAGTACCTGCGTGTAATCCATGTTATCCTTGACAATTATCCGAACGTTTCATTCAATCAACAGGAGATTTCACCTAGTATTAGTGTAATTGGTCGGAACAATAACATTTGTGCTCATAATTCCATTCTTACGCTGTTCATGTCGATGCCGTGAGCAAATGATCTCGAGTGTTGGAAGGACTCTATCAGTCTGTCAGCCAGCGTCTTTGGAATTTGGTGAAATCTGATGAACTCTTTGATCCTCGTCTGCATCTCCAAATACTCCTCGGTACCTTGGTAGAGCCTCAACATGATGGAAGACACGTTGCCGAAAATGGCTGCGCTTAGCAACGCTAAAGAAGGAAACGGGAAACGAGAATATCGAAAAATTCTAAAATCTAAAAGTGCAAGCAGTGAAAATTAGAACATTTCCGAATAGAACTCACATCCGACCAGCATGGCGACTATTGTGAACACTTTCTCAGAGTTTGTAACCGCAGCCACGTTTCCGAATCCGACACTGGTCAGGATGGTGAAGGTGAAATAAAGCGACGTAATATAGCTGGAAGTAAAAGAAAAGAAACATTTCTTATGACTTATTGAATTAAATTTTGTTTCGTTAGAAAAGAGAATCCGCTTTTATTTATGAGTAAATGAACCTCGTTCCAGTGTCTGGACCGCTCAGCGAATCGTTGGCCATGTAGGGCATACCTGTCTTGTTTGCTAACCCATCCAGCCAACCAATTGGAAGGGCATCCGGCATGAGTCTTTCATAATAAGCGATGGCGTAGAAAATGCAGGCCAGCCAATGGGAGATGAGCACGAAAGTTCCCATGAGAAGAATGAGAACCGCTGCCCCATACTCCGAATACTGGTCAATCCTTCTTGCCACTCTCAGAAGTCTCAACAGCCGAGCAGCCTTAAGAACCCCAGTCAAAGTGACTCTCTGCGGGCCAAGATGTAAGATTCTAATCAGTCTTCAGAAGCTTTGCAATTTCGACAATGTCGATGTTGCTGTTACTTAAGACTTTTAAAGAAAATTTCGAATCGCAGATGTTTTATCAAACGGACCATTAGTTTCTATCTTCATTACCGCCGTCAAGAAGCGATGGCACTGCTGCGAATAGTTAAAATTAATTGAATGTTTCTCACGTCTGTTGGAACTCTGAAGAGAAGCAAATCAAAAGGAATGGCTGCCAGTGCGTCGATAAAGAACCACCCTTTGATGTAATTTATGGCAATTTTTCCTGGCTCGGTCACCACCTCTCCATCACTGAGGTAAGTAGTTCGAAAATTGATGAGGATGTCTGTAAGGAACATGATGTCGACCACCAAATCCACTATGACGAGAATATTGATCGAGCCTCTCTTGGAGAACTTAGAGGGTCTCGTATCAACAGTTAAGTAGGTCTGTTGAGATACGTTTGTTGAATATTCGAAGGGTTCTGAAACTCGTCTTGGAGAATCTTGTACTGGAGTGATATTGCTAGTGGTGGAATGAAAGGCTGCAAAGTACGGTGTTGCCAGGGCGATGTAGAGTACAAGAATTAGAGTTATCCAGTCCCAGATGGCCTTGAAGGGACTGTAATGAAGAATTACGCACCTCGGAAGATTGGGACCGGGATTTGCGGTTTGTCCTCCGGTACTTTCATCGAGTTGTGGTGCAGATTTCTTGACTTCTTCTTCTCTTCCCTGACATCCGTTTGGACTATGATCGCACTGGAAATTTAAAGTTGCTGTAAACAAAGTTTGAGATGGAAACAAGGGATATCCATACCTGTCTGGAGGCGATGGATGACCTGCTTTGGTGACCTCTTTCCACGTTCAACAAAACGGAGTGATAAAGATTCGAGTGTTCTTTCGATTCATTGAGAATTCTCAAGAGGGCGAACTTCTTCCGAGCCTAACAAAAGAATTACTCACATGACTTCCAGCGATGGAAGCGAAACATGCCTTTAAAAAGGGAAGAACTATGTTTTTAAAAGCACGAACATATTTATAGTTCGGAGATATTCTTTTTTTTCGGAGGGAAAGATAAATGTGGTCAAGCCTTACAAACGAGGCACTGTGAATCACCGCTTACGTCGAACAAATATCGGAGAACATAATTTTTCTTGGATTTCCGGTCTTTTCGTTCTAATTTAAAGCGAATTTCATGTTATTTTCAGTGGCGAGTTTGTTCATCTGCATTCAATGTTCATAAACATTCAATTTACTGGTGCAAAGAAGCAACTCCTCGTTATTTTCGCGATCTATTTTAATTGGTTCTTGTTTAATTTGGAAATTTCCAAGATAAATTCGTCCCCAACGACATTCTGCACTTTCAATTCTCTGAGCTTATTTGGAAAGATTTCATTAAACCCTGGTGAAGAATAATTTCAATGATGCCCCCAACAGATTTGGTTGAAACATGGAAAGAAATGGTTCGCTTGTTATGAGTTTATTATTGTTATTATTTTATTCAATTTTCAAAATTTTATGGTATTTTTCGAAAATAATTTGTCCATGATTCATTTGTCATTTCTCATTACGTGCTTGGTCATCATTTGCTGCTCTTCATAAATCATTCTTTAAGCCTCATAAAATTATTTTATCAGCAAAAGTCGCAAATCAATTCTGAAATATTTGGAAAATAAATATTTTACAATTAAAAGCTTCTCCAAATTATTTCTCCAGAAGAAATATAGACCTCACACTTTTTGAAAGATTTATGAGTTGACGAGCTCTAATGAAGCATTTAGTAATTGCTAATCAATTACCTGTCGTTTCTTGATTGTTAAATCAAATGTTGCCCTACGGAGGTCCATGATAGATGTGAAAAATTGCGCGAACTTGGAGAAAAGATTGTTGAGCAGCTAGCGGAAGTTTAAACGATTACATATTTTGAATATCGGAGAATTCATTTAAGAAAGTGCATTTAAAAAAAAATTATTCCATAGTTAACATAGTATGAAATAGACATAAAATGTAACATTGTACTTTATCAAAATAGTAACATTGTTTGAAATTACAAGATTATTATTTAAAAAAAATAATTTTGTGACTATGGTGAAAAGAAATAAGTAACATAACAAAAATATTTTTCCAGGTCAACGACCAAACGTTATAATCTACGAGACAAATGACGACATAAACGAACCTTATAAAGCATTGACGTTTTGGATTCATCTACCTCAGTTTCAGGTTTCAGTGAACGAATTCTGTTTTCTTGCATTTCCGAAGTATGGAGTCCAGGTACGGAATCTGCATGCAATTTAATTTGTCTGCTCAAGGTGAACAATCACTGGCAGTGGAACAATTGGTTTCCAGGCATCCATGAGTTTTTAAACGGACGATTAAAGACACCATGAGAAGGTTGCACAGCCTTTATGGATCTGTGAGCTGCACGAATGACATCATAGACATTTGTCGAGGAGCTGCAGCTGCCAATCCACTGTTGTGTCCGTGATCTTAAAACTAGCGTCCGTGAAGTCTTTTTCGATGTATTCAAATATCATTTTCAGACGTACGTCTAAAGTTATTTTTCAATTTATTTCTATATTCAATTTCTAATAAGATTACTTTTGCCTTCTTTATTGTCTAGTGCCATAGATGACCATAGTAAAACTTACTTAAAATTTATATTCACTTTAAACATTTAATTCTAGAAATATATTTGATTACAAATAAATTTAATTACAAATTGATACTAATTTTTTACTTTGCGATGCGCGACTCTGGAAACCCCCTTATCTTCTGTTTCTTTTAGCACTAGAAGTAGTGCCCTAAAGTATCCCGATTAAGCATTTCGTGAGACTTAAAATGGCTAAGGTTTTCATAACTTCAGTTCTTGCAGAGTTTGTCGATCTTGTTCAGGTTTATGCAGAGAACGAGGGTCAGGGTGGAGGCAGATTGAAGTCGTTCGATTATGATGTCTCGAAACAGTGTGTCATGATCGAATTTGTCAATGAAACAGGTTCAGTTTTGATTTATAATTGTTATTATTATTATTATTAGTAGTAGTAGTATTATTATAATCGCTAAAATATTTAAGAAACATTTAAGCTTTCGAGTTCAAGACTGACGTAGACTTAAGCAGACATAATCCTGTCAGACAATGTTAAATTGAGGCATCGTTTTGGGAAAAAACATCCAATGCATTGTTAATATTTTATAGATGTTGATCGTTTCGTTGAAAAGAAAAATTTAACTATACTTGGTCATGAAATGCCTATTGCAAGGGCACCAGGAGAATCCACTATTTATATCTATGATGTTCCTCCAAGCTTTAAAGAAGATTTGGATTGTATTTTGGAAAGTCCTAGAAAAGGTGGAGGTCCCATAAAGGATTTGATGTTCATAGACGAAATAAAGGCAGCTGAAGTCACTTTTGTGGAAAGCAAAGGTTAGAAAGTTTCATCTAACTTTTCAATGCATTACTCAATTTTATGGTTTGATGTTCATAAATGTTCTTAATGTTGTCAGTGGCCAGGCATTTTGTCGATCAAGGTACTTTAAAAATGGGGAGTCAGTTGCTGTCTATTTCCTTCCTCCCTCCAGGCATTTATCGACCGCAATTTAGATTTTATCTCGTATCTGATATCATCAGAAAGGAACAGTGGAAGGATAGCATTGAAGATGTTCCACCATTTGGGGATAATCCTCAGCAACTGAAACGTTTTAATGTGGTTTCGATTAGTAGAAAAGCCTCGTCGGATGTCGGCAGCGTCGGAGGAAAAGTCGAAAATGACGAGAAATTAATCCTTCGGGCGTTCCAACTCCCTTCGTATCTCAATGAGGAATATTTGAAAATGCTTTTGGAGAATGAAAGGTTTGGGGGTGGTGCTTTGCATTCATACCAATTCTTTGATGATGAGAAGGTGGCACATTTCTCATTCGTTTCTGATCAAGGTGTGTATTTTTAAATCTTTTATTTCTTTATTAATTATCATTGATTGTTTGATTAAGTGATAAAATAATAAATAAATTAATTAATTAATAAGGATAGCATTGAATACTAAATTAGATTAGTTGACATTATAAACTGATAACTCCATCATCTTCAATGTTCTCAAGTTAACTACATGCAAACTTTTGTTAAGAAATTCTTCAATTATTATTATCTATAAAAGGTTATTTAAAAATATTTTTAATAATTCTAAGCACTAAATTTACTAAGTATATTTTATGCGATCATATCTGTGCATATTTTAGATTGTATTTAATATTTGTTTTTAAAAATATTTATTTTAAATGCTTATTGTAATGGTGATGATTATTAATATTAATATTAATATTATATCTTGGTAGACCATGCATATCTTTACTTAAACATTAACTGCTGCAGTGGCTCGCACCATGTTGAGTGCTGGAGTGGTAAAACTCGATGGGAACAATTCCTTCAGAGTGCAAGAGGCAAAAGCTATTGCTTCTCAAGAAAAGTGAATTTACAATTTATTAAAAACTGAATTGAACTTGATTTTGACATTTGAAATAATATATTAAACCTTTTGAAACAATTATTTGTTATTAACTTATAAACCCTGAAGTATTTTAACACATTTTATATTTATAATTCTTCACATATTTTGCTATTTGCATTTGGTTATTGCACGGCTGTTGCCATTCATTTATGAAAGGCTCCATGGGCACAAAAGGCATCATTTACAACTATCTGTTTTTTAAAACATTATCATTTACAACTATCCATTTTATATTTTAATTTAAACTAAAATGTTTTCAATTTAAACAGCACAGAGGTTTCTGGTGAGTGTTCAGGCGTGACTGAAAAGAATGTCCGGAGTTCAATAATCGGACTCAAACTAGAGACTTCAATGGTCAAAGAAGAAATCATTCTATATGTTGAAAGCAAAAGATCAGGTGGAGGGCCAATCAAAAACATGACTGAAATAAACCCCTCCGTCTTCATTATCCAATTTTGTTCGGCAAAAGGTTGGATGGCTTGCCAATTGACAATATATGTGAAATTGCCACGATCATTGTCTGCTAAAACCATTTATGAACGATCCTCTCCAAACAGATGCAGAATCGTTTTGTGCGAGAGATCATTCGACCTACTTCAAGGGAAGAGTGGCCACGGCAATGCTGGAACCTTGGCCAGAAGACGTGAAGCCCTGCGCCATTTACGTGGAAGGATTCAAGAAGACCGCCATCGATGTCCTCAAACTGTATTTTGAAAATCCAAGGAGTGGCGGCAAATCGGAATCTGTGCAGCAGGTGCATTTGGTCAAGAATGGTGTTGCTTGTCTCGTTTTCAATGATCCGTCTGGTTAGTGAAATCCGGTTGAAAATCTAAGCTCGACAATAAAACCAACCAACCAAATGTTAGTTACGACTTCTGACAGTTGTGTCGAGCATATTGGCCAAGGGAGCTTGGAAGTTGGGAGAGGATTTGAAAGTCGTCGCTTGTCGTCCGGCAAGGCCTCCCCCTCTGATCGGTCAGGACATCGAGGTCGATCCCCATTGTCTGACATTCACGGAGATTTATTTGTCGTCGCTTAACCACAAAGAGTTCAAAGATTACGTCTCTGCTGCTGCAAAATCTACCGTGGAACAGGTTACGTTCGAGAAAGAGAGTGGACAAGCTCTGGTCAAATTCGCTGGAAAACCAGGTAAATTGCCTTACTCTCAATTAAGCAAATATCTTTTCTAAGTGAAATCCATTTGAAATCCAAACAGATTATAGGAACGTTTTAGAAACGTTGTGTCGTTATCCTTTCTGCGGAATCATGATCTCAGTGGAGAAAGTACCATTCACGGATTCCGTTTCCATCACTTCCAAGACCAACATCTCGCCGGAACTGTTGAAACTTTATTTTGAAAACCCCAGAAGCAGCGGAGGTCGCATCAAGGACATTAGGCCTTGTCCGGACAACACGTACATTGTTCAGTTCGAAGATTATAAAGGTTAGCACAAGCACAAATCAGATATGCACCTCTCCTTTTGATGACCTCAGATACGAGAGGCAGAATCGAATTTGAAATTGTTCCTCATGAATTTGCTGGCCAAATGTGCCTCCCTCCAGAAATTGAAATTTTGACCGGCTTAAATGATAATTATTTAAGAGAAGTTTATTTAAGAATAGGTTTATTCTGAAATTAATTTATATTTGAATTATCTTTTATTATTTAAATGAATTTTTTGTGTGTTCAATTGCAGTTGTGGAAAGGGTTGTGAAAAAGCCACAGAAGTTGGGAGATGCAAATCTGACAGTGAAGCCTCATAGAGAAAGCTTCTTCTCAATTTGAGGAAGAAAGAATTGATTATAACTTTTTATCATCATTGCTATTGTTATTGATAAGACTTCTTTTATTTTTTTCTGACCCTCGTTAGGAGGTTATTAAAATTTAACACCCAGTTTGAAACACCGTTGTTCTCTAACTATCTTTTCCAATGTGGAAAACAAAAGGATTTACCACATTTGAGACATTAGAAATAGTCTGAAGTTGGCCTATAGTCAAACTTGCAAATAGAATTTCAAATAATTACATGGTTTTTCTTAATTTCCCTGATGACTGATCTAATTTTCTGTTCTTGTCAGAAACAGTCACAATTCTACTCCTCCAATGCATTCATGTATCAAATGATTTTTATTTCCAAATAAACCTTCCTTGCAACTTTTACAAAGTGTTTTATGTCCCCCAGGAGGTGGGCTATCAGTCTTTATGTGGTGCATCAGACCTAGTGCCACAAAATATTGAGAAAGCTGTACCAACACAGAAGGCTCCCAGGCCACAAGAACATTAAGAATTCACTTAAGACATCCAATTAATAATTCATATTGCATATTTAATAATTCAAAATCACTCAAAAATGTTTGGTCCTTCGTCGTCGTCATCAGAAAAAAGCCAATTTGTTATCGTATTATAGTAATAATAGCTATTATGGAGATTGACAGAAAAGGAACATTCTCATTGGAATGTTATCAGGTACTCTGGGTACATCTGGCAGTCGTAGAATATGACGTACATCGACGGAGAAGCGGGATTATCGGCAACCGAATCATAGCGCTCCTTGCTGGCATTAACCAGTTCCGGTGGCTCTTTTATTCCCCGACTTCCCTGTCCAACTCTGCCGATAAGGACTTTTGCCAGATAGATGCATTTAGTTCCATTGACTCCAGGTGGGCAATAAGACCGTATTGAATAATCAGGATTAATGGCAAAATAAACGCCAACTCCAATTGTACCTGGTGAATCAGGAAACCAAGATGTTTATGGCACAAGATGTGCTTGTGGATCATTTATGGATATATAATTTCTATACAAATACTCGATACTCAAACCTTGATTTCCAAAAGCACGATTGAAATTGTTAGCATTGATGTTAGGGACGTTTACTTCACTGGTCCCATGCCAAACTCTCACTTCAATGCCTTTATTTTTCCTCTCCATATCTTGTTTTTTGCATTGATATTGTCTGTACAAACTGGCATTCTGTATTCTTTCAATCTTAATATTAACAGATTTCATTCAGAATTCAATTTTGAACTGTGGAATGCAGCTCACAATATTATCATTAACAAAAAATGCACCCACTTTTATGATGTTTGGTTTCAGCATACCAGCATGAAAAAGATTCTGCACCGCGTCATATTCGGTAGAATTTTTGTTTAGTGCAATCAGGTCAACATTATTTTTCTGTGACGTAACACTCCAGGATGTTGGCAAACTAATTTCTCCTAAACATATTGGCAACATATTATATGGAACTTAGTAATAGAAACATTTCGTGGATGAGACCTATCAGACATCTTACTCACCATTTAAATACTTATTGTCGTAGTACCCTGAACCCTTGTTGCAACATATAATTTGGTATTTTATCAAATAAAATGGAATTTTATTCAGACTTAATATTTCAAAAAAAAAACTTATTTTCCACCAATTTATTTAAGGGCAATGTTTCATGAAAATATGGAAGCTTTCCAGTATCTATTCAGTATTCATCAGCAATATTATAATTAATATTATAATGTGCCAAGCATCAATTAGATGGTAGATTATAATCAAATCTAATTCATGTGATCAGATGCAAAATTCATTTGAATAAATTAATAAATAAATAAATAAATTAGTAAAAAATAAACCTTTTAGCACCCTAGAAACATCAGCAATAAACTTTCCATTTATTGTGTCCTTCATTCCTTTAAAAACAACATCATGTTTGATTTTATTTTTATCTACAAATTGTACACCAGAATCTTGTCTTTGAAAAGCATTCTCAAGGAGGCAGGTTGAACGTTTTCCATAGTTTATAACTTTTCCATCTTTGCTGCAGTAACTCCAAGTTACCTAAAAGCATGCAATGCACTTTTGTGACTGGAATTACAAATTTATGAGTTTTTTTTTTTAAATCTGAATTTAAAATTGAACAAACGTATTTTTCAAATGTTTCCAACTCCAATGACTTGAATTCTTTCTTCATTTGCTCCTTCACCACGTCGTTAATTTCTAATATCGCAGCCGAAATATCTTTTTTGCCAACAACTTTAATTGTATCATTTGTACACGTAATTTGGACATCGTGCTTCTTTTCAATTTGAACAAACTGTTAAGGAAAAGGTAATTTGAATTGGACTTGTCTGAACAAATTGAGAATTATGAAATGGATGCAAATCAAATTGGTGCAAATCCTCACAAAACTATGAGAAATATTTGACAGTGAGTGTGAGATTTCCTTTTCTGTAACCAATTTATTGAGCTCCTTCTGAATTTCATCAAAAGCTTTCTCCAGAGATTCATGATTAAAACCATAAATTTCTATTTCCACTTTATCTCCATTTTTTGAAATCCATTTATTTCCTTTGAAATCCATAATTTTAATTAATTTGGTTAAAAATTTGAAAATATCACTGACAATGACAATAACAATAGCGACCAGCTTATGAAAATTTATCAGAGCACTTGACTTTTGTTTGTAAAGCTATTTTGTATTTGAAATTTAATTACCCTTTGGAGAATTCAGACTGCAGATTGCTTCCTTAAATTTGGAAAGGTTTGCTGGCTTTGGAATCATGACTTTCAATTCTTTTAAAGATGAATTTTTGGTTGTTGTTAAGTTTTTAAGACATTGAAAGATCACTTGCGCAATATCTTCAATGCTGATTCTATGATGTCCTGCATGATATTTTGAACTTTAATTTATCAATGTCTGCCAATGGAAGAGAGATATACTATGAAAACAATTTGGTGAAAGAAGGGAAACTTATATAAAATCACATAGGTATAAAATTCTTTGGACCACTAATTATGCATTATTGTAATTATGAAATGAATTTAACTCAATGTATTTGACTCATTTATGTTCCCTCGCTAAGCATTGACTTAGAGCACCCTTCCAAGAGCACTTGTGCCATTGCAAGCCCGGTTTTGAACACTCACTCATTGTTGCTATTGCCAATTCTGGAAGGTAATCGGTTAATTGATCACTTGCATTCATTGGTGACTGAATAAATCAACTACGAAGAAACAATCTCCAAGCTAAACATATTCATTGAATAGAATTGCAGCCATATTTGAGCTTATGTAAGAAACACTTATCCAGTTAATATGAATTAAATTTTAGTTTTTAAAATATTATTTTGATCTTATTGTGCCCAAACAAACTAATATCTTTCTCCTATTGTTATGTCTTTAACCACTTATTTTAATAATAAACTCCCCAAATGTAGGCTCCTAAGAATGTTTAATTCCAGCATTAAATTAAAATTAAATTGAACTTAGGCTTCACCTGTCCCAACAAGTGGCATGGCAATGGATTTGATATCCTTTTTGTTGGCTTCTTTCAACATGTTTGAAATCACCTTTTCCCAGTTTGAAACATCCTTGCCAGATAAATGGAAAATGTACTTGCAATTTTGCAAGTTTCCTGAACTGGTCAAAGCCAGGCCATCCTTAAGTGTTTCTATTATTAAAATAATAAATAATTTAAATTCCTTTTATTCACAGAAAACAAATCGTTCCGATACAAACTCATGTTGTCGCACTCCTTCTTAACTTGGTCTCCCGCTTTCTCCATTATGGCTTTTGTCAAAGTACTTGCAGATGCTACAAAAGATCCATTAAAACTCATTCATGCTCAATTCATGCCAATTAAGAAAGTTCATCACAAATGAAGATGCAATAAACAACAAACATTATTATTATTATTAGTATTATTAGCATTATTATTTTCATTAAATGCACTTCCTCAATAATAATTATTATAATTATAATCAGAACATTTAATTACCAATTTGAACAATACTTAGGTAAGTTTATTGCTTGACTTTCCTAACAATAAGTTCTCCAAATGCCAACCTCCATCGACTGCCATGTCATGATTGGTGCTGTTGACAATCGCGTCACACCTTTCTTCAAGCAAATCCCGTTTCACGGCCTTCAGACAAACTCCATTTAAGTTGAGCAAGGTATTACCATCTATTCCATCAGGTGCTAAGATAAAATGGTTTCATAAATCAATTTCAAAACATACATGCAAATAAGGAAAAAACAATTAAAATGAAAAGATCAAATTAAGGAACAATTTAATAATTATAATAAAAGTAAAATTATTTGTAAAATTATTCGTATAAAGGAACATTTAAAAAAACCTCTGTTTCCACTGGTTGGCTGTTTACATTCATTTTGGAAAGCCTGCAATGAGCAAGTAATCAATCAAAACAGAATTTTAATAAACAAATGTTAACAGAAAAAAAACAAAAAAATAAATAAATAACTCAAACGAAACCTGAATTAAAAATTTATCTCCCTCGTAAATGATAAATCTGATATCCTTCAATGATGAATGTCTGCTAATAAAGTCATTGGCTTCTCTGACCATGATTTTCGCAGCCTTGTCTTGAGGCACACCCAACTTTCCTGTCCCAAAGGCAGGAAAAGATATTGAAGTCTTCCCATCAAGGTTTGCTTTCTCAAGAGAGTTTCTTATGAGCTGTTTGATGGTCTAGAAAATTTATTTAAGTGATTTTTAATCTAAAATTTAAGTAAAATTGAGCGATGTAATAATAATAATAATAATAATAATAATAATAAAAAGAGCAGATCAGAGCATTCAACATCATATTCAATGAAATGAAGAGTTGATTTATATTCTGATGAATTTTCAAGCACATTTTAAATTATATATGTGAATAAATGCAAATAACTCATGAAATTCTGTTTTAATAAACTCTGATTATTATTATTTTATATGCAAATGAATAATTCCTAATAGTCTAATGACCTTTTCACTCTCAGAAGCATTTTTATTCCAGGGTATGATGTAGCCATGGTAAACGCTGTCACAATTCAACTTGTATCCCGGAGTTTCAACAATTTCTCCAGCTAATAATTTCTTAGTCCCACACTTTGCTTTCAAGTCATCTTGTAATTGCGAACCTGAAACCTCCAAGAGTGCCTGAAAGAATTATTTTGTCACAAACGTAATGACGTGAGAAGAGTTTGAGATTAGAAGATACTTCACCTTTGATATTGCAGAATGAGATAATTCCAAGTTTGAAGGACAACAGTTGAAGATTATGTCAGTTTTTTGGTCTGCTATAGAGCCACAAATGACACTTATTTTGCAATCCCCATTTTTGGTTGGAGATGATGCATCTCTTTCATGATTTTGTTTAGGATTTTTAAGGCTGATGTGGACCTTAAAATTAAATTATAGAATTACAGAATTTTAATAAATTCAATTCATAATTCACAATCTCAAACCTTGCATTTACTGCAGATGCCCACAAATATATTTGAGTTTTTAGCTTCAAATAAATGATTGGCTTTGCATTCCAATAGATGTGTTTTTGAAACGATTCTAGAGAAAATTTTCTCCAAATCAACCTTAACTTCAGCCACTTTTGCCCTTTGTCCAAACAACTGGAGAGGTGAGCCACGTGCAACCTGCCACTGAACATCATCTAGGCTGTTGAATAAAGGTTTAAATAGAATTTAGGAACAATTAATTCATTTGCTGCCACTCTGAGGCTTATTTATTAACAAAAAAACAATAATAATAATAATAATATTAATAATAATAATAATAATGATGTGCTGTCAAAAAAAATATGCTATGCAAATGAAATTGATCTACAAAGAGTCAGAGGTTCTTAAGGCAATGGAAGCTAGGTATTGAACAAGTCACATTATGACTATTGCCATTAATTCGAACACTATCATTTAAGCATTATTTTCTACATTTTTTCTACCTTTTCTTGCTAAAAACATCAATAATTCCTAAGTTTATAACAAAAGGATTTCAAGATTTTAAGCCTCATTTACCCGGCCCTTATTTTTAATTCTTGAAATTCATTCGTTGCTATTAAAAAGTCCACAACTGGTTGAGGCTTCATAAATGTTTCAGTCACTTTTGCATGTTCTTTAAAATATTTGTGAAATTCTTTCTCTATTTTGTCGTGTTCTTTCGTAGCTGCCAATATGTACATTTTGCCACTAACTGAGGACCACATGAAGGGTTCTTTAAATTTACATTTCAGATTATTTTCAAAGTTAGACCATTCAACATAACTCATGGCCTCCACCTCGCTTTTATCAATTTCAAATTCTGATATTGTAAATAACAATGCCAAGCAATCCTGAGCTTTAGTGATATCGTCAAATGAATGTAGCAGCAGGGAATCAGAGTTGACACTCAGAACTGAAATAATTTTCTTCGATTCAAATTCTTTTGCTACTTTATCCATGACATCCTCTCTTTGAAAGAATTCCAAATGTTTCCCAAACAAAGGCACCTCTTCCTCTTTAATTTTATTCCTTAATTCTTCGAGTTTCAATTGACATGTTTTCACATGTTCTGCTGGACCTTTGAGCAATATAGAATGATCGTTTTCATCTTCATAGACAGTGATCTTAAAATTCTTTTTAAGGTTTCCAATACGACCGGACCTGGTGATGAGCAGAAATTGATGTCTGTTAAACTTGACTGACTGTCGCTTAATATTTCGAGCGATTTCATCCTGTTCACCAAGCAGTGATCTAAATTCTTGGACAACATCTTTCAGACCAGCAAACAATATTTTCTTATTTTCTTCATCAATTTTTTTTAATAATTTAGTTATACCTGGCTTGAATTTCTTGGATTCAGATGCAACAAAGTCAAAAGTATCGTTGGGCGGTGAAAATTCACAATAGTCTAACTCCTCAATTTTATTCTTGAAGCACTTTATCACATCTGAAGACCAAGATCTCATATTTTGACAGCTTGACCTTTTATTATCCCAGGTCAGTGTAGCTTCAACATTAGAAATAGAAGTCGGCCATTGAAGTGAACAATTGAGTTTGCTTAGCTCAGTTTCAATTTGAACCTTGTATCGTTGATTTTCATACAGGAATCCATAAATCTTAAAATAAATATCAATTAAATTAATTAAATTAAAAACAGTATCATTTTTTACCAAATTTTTTCAAAAAGAAAAAACAAAAAGTTGAACATTGACTTCTCGTTTGATCGGGATTTTGACATCATCCGGAATGGATGGAGGGGGGTCCAAATATTTGAAACTTCTGCCTTCAAATGCCTCAATGTAAGGAACGATGGAAATATCCTCAGCTTTTGAAATCTCATTAACTTGCTTCAGAATTTCATCCACAGCTTTGGAAAAATAAATTTTACTAAAGCTTCTCCCACCTGAATTCGATCTTCTCTTAATTTGCCAGAAATACTCGAAACTCACAATCAAAATCTTGGAAAGTGATTGTTAGAACACCTTCCTCGTCTTCAAAAACATTTTCCACAGTTCCATTGCTGTATTTTTCAAAATGAAGTGCAACCAGATCTTCATGCTTCTTCCAACCGTAAACTTTGATTTGTTTGGTTTTAGCTATTCTCTGGACAGATATCATTGAACCTTTGAATGGCTTGCAACAAAGGATGTTCATAATGTTTTCGAATTCTGAAATGAATGTTATTTCAAATTGACATTTTCTAATTTTTTTTTCTAATAACAAGCCACCCATTATGAAATCAACTTATATTATAAATATAAATTATTCACTTGGCTCTTCTCTGTACTGAACTAGAATGCAATCATTTTCACAACAAAAGAACAACTGTTGAACATCAGTTTCTGAACAATTTTTGATAAAAGTTTGAAGTTCCTCCTTGTCAGCCAAAATTTGTGCATTTAACTCCAAAAAAATCAACTTTTTCTTGTCCGGATCCTCCACAAAAGTTGGAGGTTTTGCTGGGGAGAGAATCTTCAAAGTCAACTCTATACGATTGAATTTTATTTTGCCATCAGTCTTTTCGATAATACTTTGGACATCTAGAAAACAATATATTTAAGAAGCTGATGAGTTTGACTTCAAGTGAAAGAACAATTTTAAATCATAAAATGTTATCTTTATGCGACTCACTTTCATGACTTTTTAAAGTATATACAAATCTGTTTGAATCATAATCATCTTGAAAATGATCCTCAATGATGCCATGTGAACCTCCATAACGACAGCTTTCCAATAACATATCAATTGTGTTAACATCAATCTCTCCAGTGGCGATAATTTCAATGGCACAACTGCCATTTGTCTTTGGCCAACTCTCCAATAATGAAGCTTTAAATTTCACTTTACAGAATTCATGATCTCGAGAAGAAAATGCACGAGCGACTGAAATCAAAGCAAACAAATATCAAATCAATGGAGAGGATGTAATGTTTAAAACTATATAAGTGAACTGTAATTAATATTAACATTTATAGGTTACTTATCATTAAAATAACTTTGCACAATAATATAATTAATCATAAAAATTGAAGACTTAAGAATTTTCCCCACATGTTGAAATAATATATGTAATAACCATTGGCATCTTCAAATGTCACAAGGAAGCCAGAGCTGTTAACTTGGAATTCATTTACTTTCCCACCACCATGTCTTTCACTTTCAAGATACATCAACAGATTCTCTTTACTGAGAGATTTACAATCTCCTGTAAGCTGAACTGTCCTCATAATTGGAAGAGAATGTTCATTACTTTGTTCATGTTCATGGGCAGAAACTCTTTTAGTCCCCATTGTTTTATTGTTCCAATTCAAGCTGTTATTTAAAATTCTCTCTGCAACTATTGGAAATACAATAAAAGTATTAGATGACCCTTAAGAAGATGATTCGAATGTAATACTCATGTTCCTACTTTGTGGACTTTTTATTGAAATTGTGGCCCTTTTACGGGAAGAATCAAAGTCTCGAATCGCAATGCAACCATAACCATCAGAATTATTTTCTATTAACATCAAAAGCAGATCCTCTTTAAAACCATCTGGGATATCGGAGATCTCAAGAACATCTTCCGAATCTTCTTCCAAGTTCGTAGCAGATGATGCTTCCATTTTCAAACAAACAGCAGACAACTTTACTAACCAATTTTACTTTATTAATACTTTATTAAACGATTCACTTTTCAAACTTTTCTCTTCTCATACTCAACACTTCTCACGAAACTATTGGAAAATCCACTATTTCGTTTTGCATTCCGTACATCCCTACTCTTGCTTTTGTTGAGATTACAATGTGCTCAACATTTTTAAAATTTTTTTCCATCATGTTATTTCTACAAGATTTTATAATTCAATAAATAATAATGCTTGATGTCTCTCAATTTTAATCCATAAAATTCTGAATTAGTATCTATAAGTGATTATAGATATTTAGCATTAGGGTGACCAGCGGCCACTGAAGCCAAGTACTCCATCACCATGACCCCTTCCTACCCAAAGCAGACTAAGGTGATGCAAGATTGCCCAGCATATCCTTATTAATAATTGATTTCATTGATAAATCATTTGGGCTCGATTTTGAAATTGTGATAAGGGTTTTAAATAACCCACTCCCAGCAGCTCTTAACCAAAAAATCTCCAAGCATATGTCCTTATACTATGCCTGCTAATGGGTCAAAGTCACTTAAAATTACTTTAGATTCTACAGCACACCGAACAAGAAGTGTTCCTTCTACAAAGGAAGATGTCCCCAAAGACCCATGGATGATAAGTGCCACAGTTATACAGCTAACAAATAGCCTCTGATGCTGTGCATGAAACACCACTTAAATGGGCTACAACAGCATTTAAAACTTTAAGACAGAATAATTATTTGTGAATAATTAAAAAAAGACATCTGTTAATCACCTAATTTTATGTACTAACATATTGAGGGAATCATGCTGTATTTGCATGAAAACAACATTGACAACTTTTAACAACAACAACAACAATGATTTATCTACACAAACAAACAATAAGAAACACATACATCAAATCTACCAAACATATCATTGCCAACATTCATTCATTCATTCATTCATTCATTCATTCATTCATTCATTCATTCATTCATTCATTCATTCATTCATTCATTCATTCATTCATTCATTCATTCATTCATTCATTCATTCATTCATTCATTCATTCATTCATTCATTCATTCATTCATTCATTCATTCATTCATTCATTCATTCATTCATTCATTCATTCATTCATTCATTCATTCATTCATTCATTCATTCATTCATTCATTCATTCATTCATTCATTCATTCATTCATTCATTCAAATATAGAATTTCAAATCCCTAACATAAACAAAAGTTCAACAACAGCTGTTATCGATGGCCTGACATCATAATAACCGTTTCAGAACATGTTAAATACGGTTCTAATCATTATGCACAAATTTCGGATCAATAATAAATTTGAAAAATAAACATTCACAATTCAACTAAAACTAGAAATGATGACACAAGCTGCAAATTTTAAACAAACATCAAAAAGAGTGAATTCCCAGATTATACGCAGCTGTATTCATAAAGTGCCTTTGACTTTTTTGAAGACTGTAGGTCCCTGCTCCTTTCGTTTGCACTTCCTAGCGGAAAACCCGAACCGTTGCCGACTTTGACGGTGGCAGTTGCCGGTCTGACCATGCAGACTTTGGGATTTCCCGGGTGGCTTTCGTTTTCAATCGATCGATCGTTCGTGGCTTTCCTGCCGACGATCCGATCCTGACCGGGTCCGGCCGATTTGGGCCTGGAGAAGGCAGAAGTTTGGGCAGAACTCAGTTTGGAAAAGTTAAATTCTTTCTGTCCGTACGCGTGGTAACCGTCGAGACCTTCTGAGCTTTTCTGATACGACTTGATCAGATTTTGAACCACTCCGTCGGGCTGGTAAGGCACATCCTCCACTGCGAAACCTTGCTTTCCCTCGGACGTGTAAATTCTTCCTTTCACAGCCTGTTGGTGTTGAGGTTCTCTGGGTTCCTTTTTCCTCATGACGACCACAGGAGAGTGGTGATCGGCATTTTTCAAAAACCCGCCGACATCTGGCGACTCGCTTTTAACAAAAACACACCTCAACCCCCTCGAAGGCGTGGCATGCTCTTCTCGAACTGCCTCTCTGCACTCGTTTCTGACTTTCTGGTTCCCGCTTTCCGGTCCGTGATCCGCAAAGTTTTCCTGGAGACTCCTGGAATAACGAAGGGAATTCGAAGCTCGTTTACTCCTCGTTCCGAAAGTCCGGACGTCGTCCCGTGCCGCACTCCCGGAACCGCCGCGTTCCGCACTCCTCGGGCAGTCGATCCTTTCGTGCTTCGGCGGAGTGCCGTTCCCGGAGTCGGTCGCTCCCGGACCGAAGATGCTGCCCTCGGATCTTCCGCACCTTGTCAGCGTTTGAGAAGATTCGAAGATCACGGGGGGGCGGGGATCGAGGGGCAGGTTCTTGTCGCAAAAGACGTCGTCGTCCAATGCCACTCTTTTCTGAATCAAAAACTTCCTCTGGAAATGGAAAAGGTTTTGATGAGCTCCAAGTTTGAATGTTTTAATTTAATCTCAATTAAACTTAAAATCAATTTATTTTCTATAAACAGAAGAAAAACGAAAACATAAAATGCTTATAAGAAGCTTATTTGGGCAATTTAAGTTTTAAATAAAAATGTTTATTTAAATTAATTATACATAATTGTAATAAGTTTCACAATAACTCTGTCTTTACAGGCAACAAATAAAACGAATAAAACTATTTCAACAAAAACATGGAAGTCGAACAAGCGCCACATTGTACCCTGGACTTTGGGGACTGATTGCATTCACTGAGGAACTGATTGAGTGTTATTGTCTCCTCATCAATATCACTCGTTCCAATGTTTCTCTTGGACTTCTTTTTCCCCGGAATGTCTTTGTCCAAAGCTGGAAAAACGTGAAAGATCTTTAAATTTTATTATTTAATTATTAATATTAATATTAAAGAATAGTATGTGAAGGAAACAAGTGTTTCACCTGTTTGTTGTGCACTGTCAACAGACTTGTTTTTTCGAAAGACTGTTATAAAGAAAGCAAATTGAATAAAAAAAATTTAAACCAAAATAACTTAAATTCTTTATGAAACTCAAAATAATTATTACAGCAATAATAATAATAACAATAATAATTCAAACTGTGTACATTTCTGACCAGTTTTTATCTTCCAGTCTCCAAACTTTGAACTCATTTCAAAGGGTGAAGCGGTTTTGCACTCCGACAGGGTTGGGGTGGTCTCGATGGAGATGAAGTCGTCCTGTGACTTTCCTGAGTAGTTTAATATTCATTAAATTAATATAATATAATATTATAATTAATATAATTTAATATTAATTAATATAATATTAATATTATAATTAATATAATATAATATTAATTAATATTAATATAATTGTAATAAATATTAATTAATGTTAATTGTGTAATTACATTCACCATCTTAGAATTGCTTAAGTGCCAGTTATTAAATATGACTAAATTAAATGAAAGTAATTCTCTAAAAAAAAAAGAGAAATTTGTTTATGTCGTTTATTTGATAAAATAGAAATAATTGAAAATGAAAAGTAAACTCTACTCATTGGACTTCCAACATTGAGGTCCTTTCTGAGACTTGACAATGAATCAAGATGTTCTGAGGATTTTGACTGTAAATGACAACAAATTTAATGTTTAAATAATTTATTTGAAAAATGACAAAAAAAACAGGAAAAGAAATATTGCATAATATGGAATCCATGTCAATACAAAATGCATGTGCCAGACTCACATCAGTGCTCGGTGATTGCTTCTTCTTAGCAGAATTTGTAACCTCTTTTGTCCTAAAAAGTGAAATAATAAAAAATAAAATAAAATAAACGCTAACAAATACAATTAAAATTATAAACAAAGGCAGACGTAATTAAGTACTTTTTCTTAGGCTTTGATGGTTGGTTATCATTCTTTGATGACTTGCTCTTCATCTCAGAAAGCCTTTCACTAGAAATAAACATTTGATTTTCAAAAGAGAATCAAAATAATTAATAAAATAATAAAGATTTACATTTAGATAAACTCACATCAATGATTTTTGTTGCTGTTGGTTCTCGTGATGGTTCACATCACTTCCATCTTCCACATTTGCCTTGTACATCCTCAACTGGTCCGTCAGAATCTGGTTCTCTTCCTCCGTTCGGTCGTACATCTTAAGGGGAGAGAAATAAAAAAATTAATTTCAAAATAAAGAGTTAATTGTTTGAATTTAATTAAAACTGCTCATCTCTCAAGTAAATTCGTCATATGGATATTTGTGCTGGGATAAAATATTATTAAAATATTAAACTAATCAAAATGTTCTCTGGGTTTGAAACTAATTCCTCATATTAATTATCTTTAAATTTTATTATTTAATTATTAATCTATAGATATTATCATATATTATAAATATTATTAAATATTATTATATATTATTAAATTATTAATTATTAGATTATTAATCCTTCATTTCGATTTTGTTTAATCTCTGATTAGTAATATCAAAATGTCAAAAAAAAAAGACCACTTAACTCAGTTAAAAAATAAAAATGTTATAATTATAAAACAACAACAACAAATAAAACGCACGTGTTCAATCCTTCTCAGTCTTTCTATCTCAACATTGAGATCTGCTATGGTACTTCTGTTGTCAGCCACCTGTCTCTGCAACGATTGCAAGGAATCCTTGAGGCGATCCACGTCCAAAGAACTCTTTCTCATCTCTGTGGACAGGTTTTTGTTGTCATTTTCCAGGCCTTCGACGGTCTTTGCAAGGCTGGCATTCTCCTCCTTCAAGGCTGTTACCTCTGTGTTCACTGAACAGCTCTTGATCTTTTCCAGATGCTTTTCCTATTAAATTTTAATTCATTAAATAATAGATATCGAATTTGAGAAGTCTAAACAAGAGACAAGCAAGTTCACAAGAGATGGTATCGTACATTAACCATGAAATCATAAACCAGCAAATCTTAACGTCTGATCACCCAATCAATCCCATTGCTTGCAATTAATGCAATCTCAAGAATTTCAACTCACAAGAGATGAGATCTTTTCTCTTGCCAGTTTAAGATCCGATTTGAGCAGTCTGTGGACTCCCTTGAGACTTCCGTGGTCTTCTTGAAGCCTCTCAAATTCAACTCCTAACTTGTCGTGCAGTTTCTGCAGGGCCCTGCAGTTGTCTTCCAAAGAGTTTCTTTCGCACGTCAAACACTGCGTCTTGGCAGCTCCTTCGGCCAAGGATGCCTTCAAGGCTTCGATCTGAGACTCCAGGGCAGCGTTTTGAGACAAAGTGGTGGTGTGCTCAACTTGTAGACTGGCCAGCAGTGACTGGTTTCTCTGCAGCTGCATCTGAAGGGATTCCACATAAGACGAGTCCTCTTGGGGATGCTCCTCAAGGGTGCTCCTTAGGGAATCCACCTGTTTCCTCATCTCGATCACTTCTTGGAGCAATGAATCCCTCTGCAAGCAGATCAAGGAATTCATTCAGAGGTCTTAAAATCAATCAACAAATTCAATCAATCAAAAACTGATTGATTAGCCATTAATATAATCAGCACTTCTTAGAACTAACGTGCTTCTGAGTTTTTGTAAGATTTTCCTTCAATCTGAGAATTTCTTGCGTAGCACCGGGAGACTGCCCGTACCTCTGGGTCACTATCAGGGTCCTTCAAGGAATTCAAATGGCATCATTCCTCACCAATTCACTGTGAAATGTTTAGAAAAATTTCAGAAATCAACCTGTCCTTTGATGCATTGATTTCCTCTTTTTTCAAGAGAGAATTTATTTCTGACTGCAGTCTTTCTATCTGATTCTTTTGCTCGTCCAAACTGAAAGCATTGATTCGATTGAGATGATCTCAAAGTTAACAAGTTTCATCATCGTTGTAATATATTTTAAATGACAGGAGGATATTAAAATCAAAATTATTAAAAATTAAATTAGACTTAAAATATTAAAAATCATTATAAATATTATAAATTCTTGATTAGTTTTACTTCTCCTCCAGTTCATTTATTTTCTTCTGTTTATTTCCAGCATCAATAATTTGATCTTCGAGCAGTTGTTCTGTCAACCTGGCAAAAAAATGTTTTTAAATTCTTTTAACAAAATAAACATCGTCGGGAATAACTTCCATTTTGCAGCTTACAGAAACAAGAAAACATTATCTATTGGAATAAATTTATTAATTCCTCATCTGGCCTTCAATGAATATTAAACTAATAATAATAATAATAATAATAATAAAAGTATTAATAAAATATTAACATAAAAAAAATGGTTACTTCAACTTAGGAGGAGCCAATTCTCCAGATGCAAATGCTTCACATTTCTTGCCCAATCGTGACAGTTCTTCAGTGAGATTCTGAGTCGTAATCTTTTCGTTGACCAATTCCTGTCGACAGTACAAGATGACATCAACAACAACAATTGCGAAAACAAAAATGTTTGCAAACAAGATGGAGTCCTACCTCTCTGAGGGAGGTGATGAGCTTTCCGTCGAGATCGGTCGTCTGCTTCAGACCGTCGACCTCCGCTTCCAAATCATGTAATTTCAACTCCAAATGCTTCAAATCATCTGAGGCCTTTCTCAATTCTTCAAAAATGCGGCCAAAAATGTTTACATGCTTAAAGTTTTATCAATGTTTTGAAAAGTGACACTCACCAACAACCTCAGAAGTAATTTCATTGATGTTGTTTTCCAACTCCATGATGACAGACGACTTGTCCTTTACCTGAGCCTTGAGTCTTTTTGACTCCTTTTCAAATTCCATCCTGTCCTGAAGGTATGTCTCATCTTTGGCCTTCACTTCTTCAAGGCAGCTCTCAAGGTCTTTGGTCCTCTTCAGGCAAATGTCTGCCATCTTTTTCAACTCCACGAGCTCTGATTCGAGCTTGTCTCTTTCTTCCAGAAGGTTCTTTACCTTCTTCTCTGCAGACTCCGCATTCAGGACGAATTGCTGCTTTTCAGCTGCCATTTTAACATTCGTTGACTCGAGAGATTTAATTCTTTCCTGACTTTGCTCCAAAAGTTGATTAATAGTTTGGGACTGGCTCTTAAGTCTTTCATTGTCATCTCTAAGCAGAGCCAATCTCTTAAGGACTTCTTTTTCTAGTTCTTCCCTGCTGAGAAAAACCTCCTCGTTTCTGCCGGTTTTGACGGACCCGTCGCATTCGTCCATGTCGTCGTCATCGTTGCCAGGAGAGTTTGTGCCGATTGTTGCTTTGTCGAGATTGAATGCCTTCAAAAGGTTTTCTGAGAAGTAGAATTTATCCTCCATTTCAAGTTCCAATTTCTGCAGTTTTGCTTCAAGTGCAATGATTTGTGACTGACTGGCCTGCAGCAGTTGATCGGCAAGCGACCCGACGCCATCTTAAAAAAAAACATAAAATTAATGTTTAAAATTACTCATGAATTACTATGTTAATTACTATTCAGTTAATAGTTAGAATGTTTAAAGCAATCAATGACAATTCAATACACCTTGGCTGCCGTCAAAGTTGATAGGGGCATGCAAACTATCCTCCATGTATGACATTCTCTTCTTAGTCTCCTTTTCCATCTCAAAATGTTCAATTTTCAAGCTCAGCTGTTTTGTCTTTTCCTTGTATTCCTCCAACTCCTGAATTTAAAAAAATTATTTAAAAAAACGAAAATTAAAAAAAAATTACCCAAGTAATCGATGATCGGCTTTGAAAACCGACTACTGATTACCTTGTTGTTCTCATCAACAGCCTTCTTGCATCTAGCCAATTCAACTTCAGTTTCGAGTAGAAGCTGTGACTTGGCCTTCAATGATTCCACTTGATCCTCAAGAACCTTCTTGCTGTCCATCAAAACACAGTTGTCCACCTGAAGTTCTTCCACTCTGTCCTTAAGAAAATCAAATTCAATCATCTGATCCTTGTATTTCTGCAATTCTTTCTCCAATTTGTCCACAACTTCTGCCTGCAAACACATGAAAAGAGAGCTTTCATCTACTAAGTTGAATTCTTAGTAAACACACAAACTATGTGGCTTCAACAAATGGTGCTATTTAGCAATCTTTTTAATAATCCTATAAAAAAATTAATTAGTTAATTAATTAATTATTTATGATATTAAACGACAATTTAAAATTAAGTTATATTCAACCTAAAGAAAGACAACAACAAAAGTAAACATTTAATAATTAATAATATTATTTTTGAATTTAATGATTTATAACAACAACCATTATCATGTGCAACCATAAAGATGACATTTTCGTTAACCTTTTCTTTAAAGATGTCCAATTCATCTCTATAGAATTTACCCATCCTTGCCTGTTGAGTCAAGTCAAAATTCTAAAAAAGAGATGTAAAGAGTGTTACATTAGCATGTATATAATTTATTAACTTAGAGCATAAGACCACTTCCTCCAATGATATTATATTTGATAACAATTATTCGACAATTATTAATTATATAATTTTTATAATTTTTACAACATGTTCATGAACTTTAGTGAGAATGATAAAATCAATATTATGACAGCAATTTCCCAGACAAAAGAACCCAGGTCTAGGACCACAAAGACAAATTCTCAGATGGCAGTTCAACTGGGAAATGCCGAGCAATTAAGTCGGTCGAAAGAAAGGAATCTTTTATAATTTTTACGATTTCCAAAGAGCAGAAAAGCAAATGGCATAAACTCTGCGCCAAGTAATAAATGCCAAGTAATAAATTCACAAGCAAAACAATCTCAAAGTCTGGAAGAAATCATGTTGAAACATGTAGAAGTGATGTCAGAAATGTTAATATCCAATTGTGCACCAGCACAACCTCTCCAAAACTGAAGTCTCACTATAAACTCAGACTGATTGTGATAGTGATTATCAATCACAAAAATGAGGTCATCAAATTTATGAATAAATTAATTAAATTAAAAAAGAGTCTAAATCTGATAAGCTATAAAAGAAGGATATTATAGTAAGCAGAAATGAATGAAAAGCAATATACACCTACAGAGCTTTTAATACAGATATTTAATGATTTTCAAAATAATAACAATCAAATAAATATAAGCAAAATTGGTTAAACACCTCAATTTTTAATTTCTGAAGATTCTTCTTGAGAAGATCCATTTCATCCTCCAGCTCAGTGACCAAATCACCTTTGTCCAACCTAGTTAAATAAATTATTAATTAATATTATTATTATTAATATTAATTAATATTTCTAATGTATACCAATTAATGATGCTCAACAAATAGATAATAAGCTAACAACTTCAAAATGGTGAACTAAAATAATAGGCGTGGCAAGAAAAGCACTGACATTTCCATCTTTACAACTGAATTGATTAAGAAGCATCAGCATTTAGTATAGCGATGATTTACAAACGATTAAGATAAGAGGGCATTATAGGTGCTCAGATAATTCCAAACATCCACTCAAACCTAATGAACTCAACTATGCCTCAACACAAGTTTCTCCTTGAAAAAGGTTTTTTTTATTTTAACCCAATTTCACTTAACGTTCTGCATCATGGTATCAGTTTTCTATTTAAAAGGTCTCAAATGACAAACGACCAAACAAGACTCACAACTCCTGCTTTAACTTCCTCATGATGGCCTTGTATTCTGCTTGGCCAACCAAGTTGGACATTTCCAGATTTATCAAGGACAGCCTGTTGGAGCTTTTATTTCTGCGACCTGCCTTATTACCCCATTGGTTGTCCAGAGTAATCCTGCCAAAGTCATCGATGTTGATCACGTTCAGTGCTTGATGAAGGGCTTTGATTTCCTGGTTTCACAATAGAAGCAACTATTAGACAAACAGTTAAATATTATTAATATCCAAATATAATAAACAATTATTATTTATTAAATCAAATAAAAAAATGCTTAATGGTATAATTATAATGCTACAATTAACTAATTATAAACATGATCTCAAACCTGGATGTAGGCATCCCTTTGATTTATCAGGTTGCTGAGATGGGTGTAGAGAGTGAGCGTTGAGTCATCAATATCCTTCAAGGGAATGTTTACATTGAGCACTGCTTTGGAAAAATCTGTTACCTGTTTTTGTCAATGATTTTTGGATGAACGATGGATGGTTTCACTGGTGAACGAGAGTTGAACATAAATAGCTTTTAGAGAAAGGTTCAAAGACTTCAAAAAAATTATCAAATAATATTAAGTGGCTTTGATGGATTTAGCATCACGCCAAGGAAAAAAAATAAGGCTATGAATCACTCCTAAATCAACGAATTAATACGTTTGAAGCGGTGCGTTTCATACCAATTATTATCAATAATATGCTTGCCGTGGACGTAATGAATGGACGCGACTGTAAATTAGACCACAAGATGCTATTCGAAAGAGATCTTATTCATTTTCACGATGGAAAGTTTTTATCAAAAGATTGCTAATGTTGGAATGTTAATTAGCCACATTTGCATCCACATTTAGACTCAAAAGAGGCGACATGAAATGTCAAAAAGAAGAACCAAAAAAAGCAGAACTTTCAAGAGGAAAGCTGTAACATATCATAGACATCTACCAGGATAAGTTACAGCCGGAGACGGCAATTAAAGCGTAGCTGTTGGCTCCGAACGATTAAATGCAATTAGATAAACCATTATCATAAGGCGTAAACGTAACATAAAAAGGTAAACAAGTCTCTACTAGTAAATATTTTTAAGAATAGAAATATTTTCAGAACAGAAGATGATGAACGCCTTACAGAAAAAAAAAACAGAGTACTTAAAATTCTCGTCTCAGGCGCTTCACTTTAAAATTTGCCCAACGAAGGAGGCCGTCAATCATGCCGGGCAGACAAGTTACATGTCTAAGAAATGGGTTGCCGGTTGCAAACGTAACTTCTTAAAAATGTCTTTAAATGAAAGTTTTATCACAGAAATTACGTGGTCGTCCTTGCACGCCATGTTGCCAATGTTGTAGTTTTGTTAATTACCGTGATATGGAATTGTATGTCGTCATCACTTTGCCCTACTTATATACAAGTTGAGTCACTGGGAGAACAGCCTACTAAGTGGGAAGTGGCTGAATGAAAATGTAACTATCACGCACAATCATGACAATGATAATTGTGAACTGGCGCACGAGTATCGACGATAAAGATGATGGAGCCCCAGCTAATGATTATGATAATCGTGACCGCGATGCAACAGAGAAACTAGGGCGGAATGAAGGAATGAATGTATGAACTGAGGAGAAACCTCTTTGATGTACTGCATGATGGAGTGCTGTATGTCCACGTGGAGTTCCTTGATGACTTGGATGTGATTTCCACGCTCCTCGCATTGAACGGCACAACCCAACAAGAGCAGGATGGCTGCATCTATGTGGTCCCTCGCGGTAGCTTAAAAATATCATCGGTATTAATTTAATTGTTCGTCGATGGGTGTATATTGGTCACCCTAATTTATGTATTAGTGAGAGGGGATAGCATTCACTCGGAATTAGATGGTAAGAAGTGATGTTGTTTTCGGAATCAGCATCAAAAAGAGGACGATGAGTCAAGGTCTAGAACTGTTGTGAGAGTATGATTTGCTTTCCGAGCAGCACGCGAGAGGCTGTCTCCTACCGACAGCTTCTGTACGAGGCCCACAAGTTCATCGATGAAATTTCAAAGCGAGAAATTCAAACTGTTCGACCAAGCGTTTCACGAGCCGAAAGTCACATCTGGACCGCCCAGGAACAAAGAAAATGCAATCGGTTAAGTCGAAAATTCAGATTTCGTCCAAGAGATTCATAAACATCTTGCTTTGATGGAAAAGCGACTCCCGTTAAACCAGAGATGGATGGAAAACAATGGAAAAGTTATCCGTGAGAATCACGGCGGCGACCCGGAAGATGTAGACGAGCAATTACAATTCGTACCGGAGGTCGCGTGCACACGCCCATAACAATCGAGTTAACCTGAATCGTACGTGCGTGAGCAACCAACGCGGTGCCTCTCACCTGGCTAATGGTAAACGATGGAGAAATGGTAAACGATGGATACCATGGTATTAACGACTTTAGGCACAAATAGCAAACTATTCGGCACTTAGTAATATCGCGATCGGACAAATTGGAAAGCAAAGCTACTCTCACCAGTGTCTGGTTGGTAGCAGATGAAGAAGATGTCAGGTGGCTTCATGATGATATACTGTTGCAAAACTTCCTGCAAGCACAATGATTCAGTCAACACACGTGGTTCCTTTCCACAGAGCGAGCCTTTGTGCGGATTTTTTGCGAGTTTAAATGGAAACAATCTCCCCAGGAACAATTTCTCAGGGTAAACGTGCCAAGGTCTAACAACAATAATAACATAACGGGGTCTGGCTGGCTGGCTGCACTCTCTACTGGAAACATTGTCTGATGTTTCAAGTGAGAATCATATTTGAAGCATTCACTTTGAAATGCATACAGTAAACAATGGAAGCACAAGTTTCAAGTCACCATTCAAAACTGAGAGAGAATCTCTGATAATTTCAACAGTTAGAAATATTAAACACTTCACAGAATTGCTTGCTCAGATCGCATAGATTGCCATACAAATAAATCATCATTGCCAATGAATAGGACTTTGAGGGTAGACATTCACACCTTTTAAAAATTATTTATGCTAGGAGTAATTTGACGTTTGTCATCACATTCTTTTCAAATTCCACACCGCTGGTTAATTTTGAATAATTAAAGTCTAATTTTAAAAAAAATCTGAAAACTGTGGTTTAAATTCATTTAAAAATATAGCAGCAAATTTTGCACCTGATAAAAGGATCGGACATTTTTCAACAGGATCTCCCAATTCTGAATCCTATCATTCACATCCTCAACTTTTCCAATAATTCCCTCAAGGCTACATCTACTATCACTGGAAAACAAATTACTTTTCTAATTGATATGATGGATGTTGATTGAACTACTCCAAACCTACATTTGTTGAAAAACTTCATTCAATAAATATCCATCGATTAAGTCACTGTAGGTTATCCTTTCTATGCTGAATGTTTGAATCTGCAAGAATAATCACTGATTTTCAAAAAATATCTAATCATGAACTAAAAGTATTTCTTAAAATTCTGGCAGAGTATGCCAAAACAAAACATTGGAGCTAGTTTAGAAAATTATTAGGTAGCATTTTCCATAATTTCATTTTATTTATTTTACAATTTCTTAAAATATGTATGCATTACCCAGGCTATGAGAGGAGACTTCAAATAATCTTCTGACATAATTACAGGCTTCTGCTAAACGTTTGGCTAAAAATCCGACCAAATATTCATCATGGATGACAAGCAATTTCAATATGTCCCAAAATTTCAGCGATAGTGACTAGTAATCCAAAAGAAATGCGTTCGATGTAAATTGACAACAAAACAGAATCACGCTCCTCCATCCGTATTTATGAGAGCGTTGTCTGTTGTCAACACAAAACTTTTATTTAGCCTAGCAAATGATATTGTGCAGATTACTAATTTTAAAAAATAATAAAACACCATCAATGAAGATGTATAGTTACTGAATAAATTAAAATCAAAATGTCAATTGTTTATGGTTTTTGATACTGTCATAAGTCAGGATTTACAAAACCCATACACTAAAACTTATCTATCGAAGAATCAACGAGAAGATGTTAATATATTATGTTATTCATTAAGCCAAACACATATCTTGCAATGTCAAAAATATAGAATGTGATGGAATAACAATTTTGGAAATTAAAATAAGAGGTTCGAACCATTAATTTCAACTTTTTGTTTGATTTTTCACTTTTTAGTTTCATCAAGTACAACATTTTCAAGTTAATAGTTTTAAACAATCATTTAAAACACATCAAACGTTTCTCAAGAGAAATGTATTTATTTGTCTTATTGTTATGACCAATGACCACTTGAAAAATTTGTTGTAAGGTTTATCAACAGAAAATAGAGTGCAATTTCGACGAATGGCCGGCTTGGTGATTCTGTTTCGCATCGGAAGTATGGCCTTTTATTGGGATGAAAGCAATTGATTATCAATCTTCATTTATTACATTACTTCATTCTAATGACACAGTTATAAAGAACTAAGTTCGTTTCAAAATATTTTTAATATTGGATAGTTTCAGGGAATCACTGCATATGCACTTAAATATTTTAATTTAGGTCATATTAAATACGCACAATTTAAATTTAACTTCGAATTTTATTTTAGAAAACAATTAAGACCGATTAATATTATTACAACGAAGAAATGCGTTTCTATCTTTCATTTGAGAAGCGGAATGGTTATTTCTACTATTTTATCGAGGTTTAGGTCATAATTAGTTGTCATCTAAACAATAACGACCCCTCTAAATTCCTGACCTTTTGGCAATCTAGTTCTGTTTTCAAATTTTGTATTCTTCTTTGTCAGTTTCATGTTTTCTTGATGTTTCGCAATGTTTCCGCTGCCTTGTTTAATTTAGCGTTTAATTGGTTAACTTGTAGACTACCGTCCGTTTGAATAAATGAATAATTTTTCTGAACAATTTCACTTTTAAGAGTGGTGTTAACCTTGGGTTACTTGAAGAGATGATTTGAAAAATTAATTGTTCACCATTTTATTTATAAAATGCCAACAAACTGTTTGCAGAGCAAATTCATTGTTACATTTTGCTAAGAAGCCAAATGATGACCGAAACGTTCTTTAAAGCCAATAATCAAAATCTGAAATGAAATATAGCAAATAAGTAAATGATTTGAAATTATGATAACTTTTAAATGAAATAAAAAGTCTTTAAAATGGTTAGAAAAGCCAAAAATTTACCACATAGCCCATCGATACATCCGTCAGAAGAGCACATTTCGCATGGTGTACCTGGCACGTAAGGATCCATGCCAGGAAAGTTTCCACTAAAGTTGAAATAAAAAGATATGATTGAAACCAATCCGAATCAGATTTTAAAAAAGACTTGAGTAACTCACCCAGGTCCGTAGTTGCAAACAACACCTGTAATAAAGCGAGCCTTTAAGGGAGGCATGGTTGTACAGTTGTAGGTCCCACATCCCACATAGTTCGTGTCTGCCCAAACAACCTAGTTATGAATAGAGGCCGATATTAATAATATAAATTATTTATTTATTAATTACCATCACCTCTCGCCGGATCAAATAATATACCTTACATTGAACAAAGAAATTACGAAAAACAGAATAAATGTGCTCTCTGAAACAAAACAATAAACCGACAATAGCATAGCCACAACTCCAATGTCATTAATTCTGTAAATTCATAAATTATGTTTTCATGCAAGTTGTATTCATAAAATTAGATTTGTCTGTGCCATTACTATTTCTACTGATAACGAATTCCAGCCAGGCATAAATCTATTACTGAAAAATATTTTCGAAGATCCCTAATAGATTTTACCATACACTGCTTTCATAAATTTACATATAGAACAAGAGAATTATCCTCACATTATCTGATACCTGCTCACCTGAGTGTAGTGTCCACATTCGCCATTGCATTTTTGAGTATCAAAGGTGTAATTGACCTTTTCCTTATACCACATTTCAACCACACGAGTTATATTGGGTTCGATGGGTGGAGATCTCACGTAGATATTTTGCCCCGTATAGGCATATGGTGACGAAGGAGAATCTGGTTGGCCGTGCTTATATAAACATTTTTTGGCCCATTTAAGAGCCATTTCAGCAAGTGTTTTATCCCACCTCTACAAAATATTAGAATTGAAATTTTCTTTTAAGAAACCTAATTAAACTCATGCAAATTTAGAAAATATGAACATTTTATGCTATTCCTACAAAGTTCTCGGTAAAGTGGATTGGCAACAGTCAACTCACAGGGCAAGTTTTGGCGATTTTCCATGGATTTTAAAAATTAGGGAAGAGGGTAGGGTTAGGACCGAACAGGGTGGGGCCTATATAAGGTTAGGATAGGATAGGGTAGTATAGGATAGGATAGGATAGGGTAGGATAGGATAGGGTATAATCGCGTTAGCTATTGAGGATCGCCGCCAATAAAGTTATCCAAAACAGTGAATTTGAAGCACACTAACCATTATGTTCATGTTGGAAGCTTTCTCAAGACGCCTGAAATAATTGTGTGCATCTAACCCTTCCTTAATATTTGAATCAGTCCAAGATCCATCGTCTTCACCGAAGCAGACGATGCAGAAGAAAACCATGAAGAACAGTGAATGGAGTCCGAGCATGTTTCTGAAGTGAGAACTTTATTAATTTATCATAAGTACACAACAAATTAACAACTTATTATTATTATATATTAATATATAACTAACTCTTGCAAAAATAATATATTTACTAATTTAAAATAATGTTCTTATAAATTTCTATAAAAAAATAATACCTCCAAAACATGATTTAGTCCCTTGCAGTAGAAATGTCGGTGATGCAAATTAAAGATGGAAGACCGTAATGTCTGACATCAAAATCGGCATTTATAAACTTTCGACCAAGTAGACAATAACCATTGATTTGACTGGTACAATAAAGAATCGTCATTTAAGTATGTTGTAGGAATTATGGATTATTTTATTATCACAATAAATACAATTAATAGCAATAAAAGATATTACCATACCACTCTTAACGCATTGTGCAGAGCCGTTTTGTGAAGGACATTTCAAAAGGTAATCGCAGAGATGAATTATCGTAATTTATAACATGGTTATAAATGTAATTCCTAGCTTTTGAGTGATTAATGAACCAAATTAAGACAATTGCGTGCAAAACAATTGATGCTTTTTGTCGATAGACGGTCGATAACTTGGATATCGACGTTTACCTGAATTAAGATCTGCACCTGTGCATTCCTTGTTGGTGATTTATTTCCAATTTATTACGGCTTTTGTCCAGTCACGCTCAGCTACAATGTTTGTTTTACAATTGTGAGATTTTGCAATAAATAATTTATTTATATAATAAATATTATTCTTTCAAGAGATAGTTTTATATTTATATAATATTTATTTATTATAATAAATAATAAAATGTTTTAATCTTTGAAATTTCAGGAAATTAGCAAGCCATAACCTGATTATCTGTAAATATAAATGTCAGATTTGTAATCAAAATTGTAATAGAATTAAATGAATTAATTTCTGCCTAATATTGGCAATATTGGCAATTTATCCAAAATAGATTTTAATAAACTTCTTAATCACACTTAGTTTTTCGAGAGGCAAGAATAAAATTTGAATTTTCCACCATTTGTAACAAAATTCTAATATTTTAAATTTGGCTTTATTGTTAAATTAAATAAAAATCAAATTATTAAATTTAATAAAAATCAGAAAAAATTCTGCACGATTACGTATTTAAAGGTTCGTAATAATAGCATTTTCCACAAATTTTATAAAACAAATGACCAAAGTTCTGTTTATTAAAACAGTTTTTATTTTAAATGTTGCAAAATGTTCTGAATTCTTTCTTGTTACTTTCGAGCAAAAGTCCATTGTGAGGCCGTGAAGATCCGTCTGGTCCTAATACTCTGAATCTAAATGGATAAATATTCATTCATGTATTCATAAATATTTATGAAAACACGTTTGATCTTAATTTGAATTGTTTTTGTCCTTATAATTAAGTGGAGACTTGAAAGATGAATCCGCTAGTTACAGTTGGTGAAATTACAAGAGAATGCTGCACGCAAAAGGAACTGGTAAAGGCATTGATATTTCAAGTTAAACCAATAACCAACCGCATAATCCGTCAATACAAAGTGCGTCAAGGGAGCACATGTCACACGACACTCCACGTTCAAATGGCAAAGTACCGGGAAAGTTTCCACTGTCGATGATAAGTCAATGATCAGCTTTTAAATTGTTATTTATTATGCTTCATAACGTGTTTTTGGCAAGTTGGCTGTAAGATTGCTGCTATGTCAGGCCTTCTACCCGAGTTTATAAAATAATTCGACGTAAATCGATTAACATAAGACATTGGACAGCTTTTTTCCTCTAAGTTTCGGTATGAATTTCCTCATTTGCTTTTTACCTTTTAACTGACAAGAATGCCAGCCATGGAAATTAATTATCATTTCAAAATGATTCGAACCCTGGTCCATAGTTGCAGATGATCATGGTGACATTATTCCATCCCTGAGGCTGCATAACGGGGCAGTTCTTGCTTGCACATCCAACATAAAACGTGTCAGACCAAACAACCTGAAATTATTACTTACCTCCATCACCAGGCAGGTGGTGGAAACTTGGAAAGAGAATTAGACGAACAGATTATTGTTGTTATAACTTGTTGCACTAGTTAAGTGACCTTAACGAAACTTTGTTAAAATTAACTTAAAGTTAAAGTCACATAATGCTTTTATTTTGTTAATTTATTTTCTATTGTGAAAGATTATGAATATCTACATCTGCATACAGCATGTCTTATGTCTGTGATGGTCATATTCCATTTAGGCAACAGTTAATTTTTCGTTCATCACAGCATTTTTTTATCGATATCAGATTATCTTTAATTTAGTGGATATAGGTAAGATTAAAGATTTCAAAATTTCAGGGTCGTCTCACTTGAGTATAGTGACCACATATTTTGGAGCATGTGTTTTTGTCATAGTTGTAGTATGCGATCTCCTCATACCATCTTTGCACTGCCAATGAATAATTGGCTGGTCTCCAAGGGGTGACAGCATAAATGTTTTGTCCTGTGGCAAAAAATGGAGATGCAGGCGAATTCGGTTGGCCGTGTTCATTCAAGCAATTTTGAAGATAATTGTAAGCCATCTCCGCCAAGGTATCGTTCCATTTCTGCAAAATTTAATTTTTTTTTAATCGGACATTGCATCAGGACCAAACGATGTCTCACCAGCATGATCATGTTAGAGGCATTCTGCAACCTTCTGTAGTAATTATGAACATCCAGGACGATTTGAATCTCAATTGAGTTCAACTGACCGGGTTTTAATTGACTCAAACCACAGTCTAGCAAGTTCAACAAGATGAAACAGGCCAAAATCATGGTTAATACTCCAAGCAATAATCTGCTGATTTACCACAAAAATTGAGAAAGGTTATTCATGAAATAACCTGAGATATTGTGACAAGTTCAGGGTAGCATTTATATTCCCTCAAAGGGAACAGACGTTGGGAAGCTATTGACCCAACCCCATTGAGTTTCAAAATTGCAATATAAAGACATTTTCAGTTTGTGAAAGAGACTTTTGTCTGGAAACTGTGCGCCTTCGATTGATTTACCAAATGGGAAAATGTTTCCTTTCGCCGGATGGACCAATAAGAGCCCTTGATCTCAACTGTTTCAGTAAGCCAATATTTCCTAATAAATATTTGTACATTTGATTATAAAATTAACGTTGATGTCATAAATATTATTGATATCATCAATCCTAATGTAACTCTAATAAGTTACTTTCATTACCTATAAATCTTGATATTCCGGATATTCACCAAACTAAAACCTAATTATCCATCGATCAAGAATCCACCGGGCCAGGGCCCACAATTCAAAATCTGGTCGGTAACCACCATAAAAACAATGACTACCTGCTTCAATCGGAAGATTTGATCAATTTAGAGACTTCATGGTTTTATTAACCGATTTGTCTAATAAGGAAACTCTGTTGGTCCAGATGCAGGCACACAAGTAATTTCAATATTTATCGCTTATACAATATTCTATTGACCTTTAATTTCCCATCAATGTCTCTTTGTCTGCCGCTTAGAATTCACAACGTTTTATTGCGAACGGCACGACCTTTAACTTTGTAAGTAAAGACAACATGCTCGAGAATAGATTTTCATTTGATTTAAACTGATTTTGCTGACCATGAATAAAGTATGACGTATTTCACTTAATCTCCCAATATATTTTCCACCTAATAGCCCAAATAAAACCCTGCATTTTCTACTATTCTGCGTAGATTGTTTCTGATCTCCAAAAAATTTGTTACTTATCACATTTATTATGGATCAAGGAACTTCATCAAATTTTATTATAACTTTAGAATTTGTTAAGCGATCCTAAAATCTTTGATGGCTTATGCAACTTTGTTACAAATCGCCTGAAAATATTCATTGTTGGAAACAATTTTACCTGAGCAATGTTCATAGCTCTGAAACCCACAAAATTTATAAAACTGACAGCATAAGGAAGCGATATAAGGAAGCAAACAGCAACGTTACATGGAAAAAGTAAAACAAACATTTTGCAGAGCAATAAACAATTTCAAGATCGTGATTGGCTACATAATTTTCAAGTCGATTAAAGCAGGTATGACGGGGACGATGCATGTTCTCCCGAACAAAAGGCCTCACTTTCGAAATAAAGAAAGTTGGGGACGAGTTTCATTTCAGAAGGAGATTTACTGAAAATAAGTTTTACGACCCACCTGCCAGGGGCATGTCACAATTATTCAGTAATAAATAAACAACAATTTTCGTTGAAAGGTTACTTTGTCAAATAATGATCAGTATTGATGAGCTCTTTACAATCAGAATTTTGACGGCAGCCTTTTGTATTCGAGTTATAAAATTTGGCAAAGCTCTCCCAAATCCTGTTTCCGTTCCCGCTCGGAACTCGACTGGTCTTGGAAATAAACTTCTTAAAACTGTTAAAATGCTTAGAATTCTGTTTGCCGTAATTTTACTATTCAGCTCCTTTTGTTTGGCGGAAAATGAAGTGAAAATTCGTGCCAAAAGGATGATACTTGTCAATGAAACACTCGATAAAATGGTGGCAGCCCACAATTACTTCAGAAAACTGGAGGGAGCAAGCAACATGAAGAGAGTGGTAGGACTTGGTAGGTAAATGTTCTTTTATACCATTTGTTGATACCAGGAATCGAGTTGTAGAAATGGAATGAAACTCTTGCGCTAATGGCCGAAAACTGGGCTCTGAAATGCACCTTCAGCCATGGACAGGCGAGTTCTCCAACCTCTCCTTTCAAAGCAACCGGTCAGAATATTTACGCCTTATTGCCTGGAGTTGATCCTTCACGATTCAATGTGACTAAGGCGGTTCAAAGTTGGTACAGTGAAAAGAAATATTATAACTACGATGCTCTCTTTTGCTCAGCTCTAGAATGTGGACATTACACCCAGGTTTTGCTTGTCTCAATTAAGTCTTTAAATTTTTTATTTTAAAATTAATCAATCAAACACGATCCTTAAAAATGGTTGCTAATAATTTAGTGGAGTCCGTAAATAGTTGATGAAATTTATCCTTGAAGGTCGTTTGGGCAAATACCGAATTCATCGGATGTTCAGTTGTGTTCTGTCCTGTTTTATATTCAACTATTTATAAGAATGCCACTCTTGTCGTTTGTAATTATGGGGAAGCGTTAGTAAATAAGTACTGATTGCAATTAATCTAATTTATTTAAACACATCTTACTTCCAACAGAGGAAATTATATTGGACAGTATCCTTATAAAAAGGGAACTCCCTGTGGCGACTGCCCAGATTCCTGCCAAGATGGCTTATGCAGTAAAATATTTCCGGTTATTTTGAATTGAACGTTGTTTTAATGAATTTAATAACTTTTTAACTTTTTAGATTAAGTCAGTCGTCAACAACTCCTGCGAAAACAGCGTAATAATTGGCTCATTTCTCATCATTGAACATTATAAATGGTTCTTAAACTATGAGGCGTTGAGAATTATTCATTAAAAATATCAATTAAGTGCACGTTGTTTGCTTCTCTAAAGCATTTTCCTCAAAAAAAAAACGATATTCCGTAACAATATTTACTTGATTTCTGTTAATATGACCCGAAAATAGTGATGTGTCTCGAGGAAGAGATGTGTCATTTTGAGTGGATAAAAAAGAAAAAGAAAAATGCACGAAATTTTATAACAAAATTAGTTTTTAAAGTTGTAATATGGCATTTTGGCGCTTGCAGCTCAACCAAACTTCAATACACAGTGTAATCATTGCAATAAGGACGAAGTCTTTGACTGATAGTTGCATTCTAAGATCTGATCTTTAACTGTAGACCTCTAAAAATAAATATTTTGAAGGCTTTTCTGAATTTCGACGGTCATAATGTCATCGGCACATAAACGAGAAAGTGAAGGGGTGTCAAAATACAAAGTTGGTGCTTGCACGCGACTCATTCCGTGATGGAAACAGTATGGGAGAAGAAACAGAAATAAGACATGGTGTGAACATTTAAAGTTTAGCCTACCGATTAAATGCAAACCACGCAATTTACGTAATGTAATATAAACAAACTTCTACAATGGCTCGATTACGGCCTTCTGTTTGCTTATCAGCTATCTAATTGAAAACTCAATCAATTATTTGAGTTTTGAGCATGCATTATCCTTGATATCGATAATGATTTCCAAGTACGTTTTTGTTTCGTACGTTATCAGCGATAGTGATTTGTTATCTTATCTGCATAATTATCTCCAGTTAGTCCAGTTAATCACTGGCTAAAAATTAAATTGTTTCATTTACTAAATTAAATTATATGCAATTAAATGGTTTTTTTTTAATATAATCCCGTCTCTTTAAGACTCCGGGAGCAAACATTTTATAAAGTGAAGCATTTCCTCACCTTTGATTTCTAAATTGCAATCTTTTAAATTCAAAAATATCCTCCTGTGGTCCTACATTAGGCTTTATTTTTCGAGGCCGTACTATCCCGTTAGACATAGCAAAAAAACAAATTTCAGAAACTAGTGTTTAATTACTTCTTCGAATGTGTTTCGAAGTGTTTCTGAAGAATGTCCTGCTTACAGTTTAATGAATTTCACTAAGAAATTTAAATTTTTCGAAGCCCGGTTTGATCTTTTTTTTTTCGTGTGAATTTAACAATAAAATATTATTTTGTTACATTGCATAAGGTTTGCCTTTCGATATCACTCAGACCCTGTTCAAATCTAATAATCTGGATCTAAATCTGAAAGCAAAAAAATGTATATGTGTACTTATCAATTTAATAAAAGTTAAGTCTGTACATTTGTTATCAAATTTAGATTATTAAGTTTAGACTTTAAACAAACCGCATAGTCCATCTATACACTCCAAATCCAGGCGGCACATTTCGCAAGAGATTCCTAGCTCAAACGGCCTCATACCCGGATAGTTGCCCCTGCAAATTATTTTCATCGTCATGATTACTGATTGTCTCACGACAATTTAAACATTTTCGGTAATTGATACATCTAGTTTAGGGCAATACGTGCATGGTCTCAAGGTCATTCAAGAGTATTCATGGCACGTTTAGGAAATCTAATTCCGTTATCGGAGAATTTGAATTTTATTCTAACGGTGGGCCGTAGTTGCACAGAATCATCGTGACATTTCTCCACCCTTGAGGCTGCATTACGGAACAGTTCTTACTCGCACACCCCACATACATTGAATCGGCCCACACTACCTGGAAAGGACTAACAATTTAGTATTTCCACTCCATAATCCCTAATAAGAAAACTATTTCGAATGAAGTCATTGGCGTATTTTAGATTAGGAATCGGATTTAAACAGAAATTTTTCACAGCCATAATTTCGATTTGTTTGATTCATTTTAGATATTCATCTCACTTGAGTGTAGTGACCGCACATGAACGAGCACGTGTTTCGATCGTAATTATAATAAACGATCTCCTCGTACCATCTTTGTATCGCCCACGAATAATTGGACTTTTTCCAAGGACTGACAGCATAAATGTTTTGTCCCGTTTCCAAAAACGGTGACTTGGGCCTTTCAGGCTGTCCGTGTACATTCAAACATTTTTGAAGATAATTGTAAGCCATTTCTGCTAGTGTATCGTTCCACTTCTAAACGAGTTTGGTTATTTTGTATTATTAACGTATATAGAAATCGTTTCAACATGCTTCAAAGTTGTTTGCAAAATTATTTAGAAATGAACCAATTCTCACCAATATGTTCATATTCGAAGATTTCTGGAGCCTTCTAAGGTAATTATGGCGACTGAGGACTGTTTCAATTTCTGCCGAATCTAACTGACCGGATTTCAATCGGCTCATTCCAGATTGAAAAATGAGCAACAGGATGAAACAAATCGGAGACATGTTAAACTTTAATCTGACGATTAATCCAATCCGTAAATAAATTTATAAATTTTTTTTTTACCTCAAAATGAATGCAAATAGTCGCAGGATTCAAATAGCCGAGAAAACGTCTTTAGCACGAAATGTTTAACAAATATTAAGGGAGATATTTAATAAGATAATTTATTATATGTTATCATATAAATATTTATTTTCAAAATCTAAAATAAATGAAAAAAATCACATTATGAAGTGCTGTGCGCTCGAGAGAGTCAAAGACCAGGAGGGGCTCTCACAAACTACGTACTATGCTTTATATATACTCGTATTTGTTTTCATATTCCTTGTTAGAATAATTAATGAATACTTTAGTTTGTAAAAGCAATATCTATTAAACTTTTATTATTATTATTATTAATAATTATTATTTTATTATTGCGTGATTTTCAAGAAGTTATTATAAAAAAGGTAATATTCATAAATTTAAGAAAACTAGGGCCATGAATCATCATTGCATAGAAAATTGTGAGAAATGGAATATTTTTTTAATAATTGCGCACTTCGTAGAACTAAAAACAATACAGAATTTTAAATTATAATTGAGTATAAATTCATTGGTAACACGTATTAAAATTTTAAAATTAAAATTAAAAACTTATATAAAATAACTTAGAGATGGACGTGCTTAGTTTATTTAGTATATCGTCCTCAGTCTGATTTTATGCTAGTATTTCTATTCCCACCTTTAGATCTACCCATTTTCGATTCGTAAAAAGAGATGACTCATGCGAATATCAATGCCAACCAATTTAGTCAAGGGAATGATGTCTTACCTTTATAAAGAGCGCGACTGGACGGCACAAAATCACTTGATTGTTATAAAATCTCTAAAGAATAGTCTCTTATAACAATAACATTGCCTTTATATCTCCACGTTTTTATGTTCTTTTTAGATTAAACCATACGTCATTGTCGGTAACATTTCATGGAAGACAGCTAAAGTAACTCGTTCATTTGTCATAAAATTAGACATTTTGATGAATCGCCCAATTTTGCCACGATGAGGATGGAACGTTTGACTGAAAATATACTAGTTTTGCTTTGGATTAAATGTCACTTCATCCTGCTCAACATTCGCCCCTTCGATCTACATGGAAACTTCTAAAAATGAACTTTATTTCCATTATGTAGCCTCACAGATGGGCTCGCTCAGAGCAATGTTTCGAAACTGTTAATTCACCTTGTAGAAGGTAGTTGAGCGTTAAAGCTTTGAAGCGAATTGTGTGTTTGCGATCTCGACTTTGCGTATATGTCAAAACTAACTTAATAGTTATAATACAATCAAATATACTACCCTAGTGCATATGTAAAGATACACGAATGCACTTTTTAGAAATTACATTGATCTCGGCAACATTAACAATTTGGATAGAGATTCTTTATTGCATTCAGGAATGAACTAATAAATGAAGAAAATGAAAGCCATGTTACAGATCTTGAGCATCACAGTGAATGAAGGACGTAATACAGTCTTTCCATCTTTTCCTATAAATACATTTACTTTGTATTTTAATGTGTTAAATCTCCAATAACAAATCGAGTCCAATACTTTAATCCTAAATTACATCGCCACTTCATCTATAGTATCGCTAAATAAATGAAGAAAAGAGATGTCGCTATGTCTGCGCATCGGAATTGAGATGATGCTTTTGGTTTCACAAGTTTCTATATAAATACTTAATTTTAATAATAATAATAATAAAAAAAATAATAACATGCTCATGTCTCCAATATCTTCTCCTTCAAGTATTTTGTACAAATCATCTAATATATGTTCCTGGGGTATATATATATTTACTTATTTATTCAGATAAACGAAATGAAGGGTAGGCGAGCCTTACCACTTGCATGGTAAGCAAACATCGCGCAAAAAAACCAAACTAACTAATAACATAATTATTTATGAAAATGATAAAATAATAAATTTTAATTAGAAGGTAACTTGTTGACTAACCATTTCTTCCTTGTTGTTTCAAACCACCATGGCACCCCAAAAGACTTTCTTGAAAAGTCTTCTTATATCCAAAACATAAAAATCCCGATCTGGAATGTCTTTGTAATTTCCGTTCAACTGTTGCTGGAATGAGTAATTGTGCGTTATTTTTTAACAAGGTCATACTTTTTTCTTCCTCGAGACAATGTCATATACCCTAGCTGTTACGAACAAGTATTTAAGAAAGTCATCGTAAAACAAAAATTTTTCAAATGTAAAATTCTGAGATGGAAGCTGATTGTTTGCATGGTTATCGTCGAATGAAATATAAGGTTCCATGTCATTTTGGTGACATTTGTCCACGGAACTGATATCATAATTATCTTCGATCTAAAAAAATATATCATAATTAACACTATAAATAATAAATAAATATACTTAAGGCCAAACTCACGTCATTTATGAAGTAATAGAATAGACCGTCATCTCCATTCTCAAGTTTGAAGTAAACCTACAAAAGTTGTTAAACCTGTTGAAAATGATTGTCATTTGAATATTATTTTCCATTACCAATTTCCAATATGCAAGCAGCAAATTCCTGGAGAAATGCAACTTTTCTCGATTTTTCACTTTTGGCAAAAATTTGGTAGAGACAACAATTTAGATAAATTGGCCAATAACATTTATGGCATTCAATATTTAAAAGCAGTGCGATGGAATTTTCATCGAATTCTAAGATCTGAAGCGAATAATTAAATGTAGTGACTAAAGTATCAATACAAGTAAATATTTAAATATAGACTACTTCTCCCGATTGACCGATAATTTCCAGAGTATCAATATCGTGCCATTTTTTGAGTTTTCATCCTAAGATTTTCGAAAATTAATGTACCTGGCAATCAGAGACTAGTGTAATTACACAAGGGGATTTCTTTAATACAACGAATAGTAATATCATGGTTAAAATGTGGGAAAAGCCTTAAAATTAACGTTAAGAGCAAAACATTCTGTTTAAAAGAGGATGTCCCAGTTTGCAACGGCAAATAAAAACATGAATGGTCATTTATGTTATTACATTGATATGATAACCAGAACTTGATTCTCTTTCGCTCTGTTTCTTTGGACTCTGGAATGTTTCTCAAGTTCGAGAGCCATAAAAACAGATAGAAATCTGAAACAAAATACTTTTTATAATCCAAATTTGAATATGATATTCGTGTATACATTCGCCTCACTTTCGGAGATGAATTCTTTGCAAACTTCTTGACCTAACATCACTTTTAGAAACTTGATTGCGCGACAGATATTGATTTCATCCCTGCTTTTGACAAGCTCCATTATTATCCTATAATTTGAAATTCTCTTCATAATGTTAAATTTAAAAATTGTTTATCAATTGTTCTAACTTCGGGAATAGGCTAGATTGGATTAATTCTGGAGGGAGATTCTCAACCAACTGTAAATATAAAGTGTCCAATACTCGATGTAAAAACTGCAGTGGAGGATACTGGAAGGTCTGACAGATTTATTTAGAATGTTACCAAAGAATTACTACTGTAATATGTAGTGATATGAGATTTTGTAACAAATTGTTTACCACTAGCTTGAATCTCTCAAATAATTCTAAACATTTGTAAACTGTAAATGATATCAGTTCTTTCGATAAATATCCTTCTAAATGAAAATTAATGTTGTTTGTCACGAAAGATGAAATATTCAGTAGTATATTAAAATGATAAAAATGTTATTGTAGTTATTATAAGTTATTATCGAATTTGTGGGAAATACGTTCACAAATTATGAGTCTCTATGAGTCATCTTCATTCGAGTTTGAATTTGGACCTAAGAAGCATTATTAACGGTAGTATATAACTAGAGATAGTAACCTGTTCCATGTACATGAGAACCACCGTCACCTTTGTACAAAATCTCATCGATCTCAAAGAGACTACTGTCTGAAATCTGTGGCAGATGGGAACTATAATTGGAAAAATAAGATGCTTAGCATAAATTAAAATATTGTTGGTGCTTACCTCACTAGTGATAATAGTTTATACACCAAAACCGCCTATTAAAGTAGCGTCTTCAAACCTTATTATCTCTGAATTCCGCTCACATTTTTTCATTTCTTCCGAATCATTAAATGGTTCGATCAGCCGCATTATATCTAAGATATAAAAAAGTTGAGTTTAAAAAATGTAATAAAGTTAAGTTGTAGTTAATTTCTTCAAATTCAAAACTAAGCTTAAAGGCAGGGGTCTCCGAACTAGGCCAACGATGTCCTCTCATTTGGCCCGCGGGAAGTTTATCGAATATGTTTAAAGTTCGGAAATTTACGGTTATGTTGCGTTTAGTTGCGAAATTTTTAAATTTGACCTCGAGTATGTATACGGCCCCGGAACATCTATTTGATAGCCAATCCGGCCCTCGGGCTAAAACGTTTCGAGACCCTTGCTTCAAAGTAAAACATTATCATTACCTTCTTTCGATTTGATTTCACTTGCACTTTTCGGGTGGTCAACATTACATTTTTCTTTACGACTGAACTCCATTTACGACTTGAACTACTTCCGATCAGTTGAGATTGAAAGATCAGGTTTGTTATCGAGTAAAAGATCAGTATAAATGTTTTTATTACGCTATGTTTTACTAAAACAAATGAATAACAATTAAATTAGTATTTAATATACAAAATCTATTATCAATGTAAAGTAAAAAAAACAAATATTTAGAGAGACAATTTTCATTTTAACTACTAAATTAAAATCATCCATTATATGGACGTATAACTCTGCCTCTATTCTTCGATGTTGTGATCGCGATATCAAGCCTATTCATAGCGGGTTTTTTCTTAATTCTCGTGGGAGTGGTTGATTATCAATAACATTAATATTATCTTGCTTGCAAATCAACTGGAAAGTGTTGCTCATATAAAGTTTTATTTTGAATTTCATTTCGTACCTAAAAAAATTATCCCTAACCGAACGAAATCCAGTTTCGAATTTCTGTAGAATCTTTCAACCATCAACATCACTTAAAATTTAAAATCTTAGAAACTGCTATAAAAACAAATGTGCACATCGCCCAGCAAACCAGATAGATTCAACATCTTAATCAACTACTTGCCCTAAAAATTTGGAGAATCCAACTAGCATTTCATGTCCTTCGGAAATTTGGTGAGTAGAGCCATGGAATTACAAATTTTATACCGTTTCCGTCCACCCCGCGGAGCATTCAAACTTTTTTCCCGCGTCCGTGAATCCAAAAAAACGATCGCAAGAATAATTTCATAGGTCGTACAAAACTAAACATCCTCAAATTCTATCGTTCCAACTAGCACAGAGACCAGATTGGATTAATTCTGGAGGGAGATTCTCAACCCATTGTAAATATAAAATGTCCAACAATCTCAGTAATTCTTTGATTTGACAGATTTATTTGGATTTGTTGCCAACGAGCTACTATTGTAATACGTAATCATATCAGATTTTGTAACAAATTGTTTACCACTAGCTTTAATCTCTCAAATAATTCAAAACATTTGATATCTGTGCAGGACATCAGTTCTTCCGATAATTACTCTTCTACTGCATTAAGATTAAATTTAAGAATAATTGGAGATTGGAATAATAAAGAGATAAAAGGAATATAATATCATACAAATAATTTATCATAAAATACTTTTCAAAAGATAATATGAAAATTCCCCCAAAAAATATCCGAAAATGAGGCAAACAGAAATGAATTGATTGAGCGTGACTTACATAAAAGAAGCTTTCTGACAGGTCCAATACCAACAGGTGCACTAACAAATAATAATGTGACAATACATAAGTCTGCAAAAGCCTTTCAAGCTTCAAGTGTAGAAAGGTCCAACAAATCTTTATGTCATCCTCTGACAGTTTTTCTTAGAACAAGAACAAGCAAATATCGGCAAATATTCATAAAGCTGTTTTAGCAGACAACAATGTGTCCTGTCGAGGCCTGTTATATTTCCGATAAAAGTGCCAATATCGCCCTCGAACGAACAGTTTATATAAAGCTGACTGTTCCGAAAATTGTGCATCTCAGAAGTATTTGAACTTGTGATTCCTATTACTCTTGGCCTCGATTTAAAATTGGTAAAATCAAACACAATTGTTAATGTATGATTTTACAAAAATATTTTTACAGGAGCAATGATTAGGACCAGATATTTGACAACCACCTTCGTTGGAATTATGATCCTTCTGCAATGGGTTTTGGCAGATCTAAAGACCGGGCAGTTCAGCGACTCCGACAAAGCTGAAGTAGTAGATGCTCACAATTATTTTAGAAGATTGGAGGGAGCTGCTTACATGAATAAAATAGTAAGCTCATAAATCTGAAATTTTACATTTTACTTTACGGTGATTGATCGATTTGATATTTTTTCCCAGAAATGGAATGACACGTTGGCTCTTATGGCATACAACTATATCCAGCAATGCAATAACGCACATGGACAACCCGATACACCCGAATCGCCATTTGCTGGTACTGGTCAAAATATTTATCTTAAGAAACCTTTCCAAAGATTACTTGGCATGGATGTTGTCAAGAAATGGTACGATGAGAAGCAAAATTACAATTTTGATGATCAGAGTTGCAAAGGAGATTGTGGACATTATATTCAGGTTAATCCAAACACAATTGCAGAGCGATTCGAACAATAGATTTGATTTTTATTTCGAATTGATCTTAAAAATAAAACGAGCTTTAAAAAGGTATATTTGGTGTTATCTATGTGTTATTATCTCTTGTGACACGTTAAAGTACTAATAAATCTAAAATGATCACTAAACTATTTGCAACAGGTTGTGTGGGGTGACACCATTTACGTTGGATGTGCTGTCAAGAACTGCACTCTTGTCATGCCAAACAAGATCACCAATGCCACTTTGTTCATCTGTAATTATGGACCCGCGTGAGGATACTTTTAAGAGTATTTTGAGATTAGTTATGATATGCATTGTTACATGTTTTGTGATGTGCTTAATGAGAGCTTGTGGGAGAGCTTAATGGATAGCGTGCCTTCGTGATCGACCGATGACCTCCGTCCCGGCCTACCCAGAATTGTTTTGATTACCCTGCATGATAAGGTAAAAGGCAACGGTCGTTACCTGTCGTGTTCGAAATCAAGAATTAATCTCTATTAATCGGCGCTATATCAATGATCGGCATCGATGATATGTTCGCAAGATAGCTTCAATGCATACGACGGTATAGATAAGGGTCGTAAGATATCGTATTCGCAACCCAGCTCGCACTAGCACAAGCGTTCTAGGAGAGGAGCGTTTTATGAATGGGAATGTAATATAATTGATATGAAGGAAATTAAATATACAAATGGAAAAGTTGAAAAGTTTGAAACTCTGGATATGGCGCAACAATAAGTGGCCAACATTGATTATTCTGCTTAATTTGTGCATCGCACTCTCTTTAAGGACCACCAGGTTTAATTTATTGTAAACATCCCATTAACTGCCATTTATATAAATGTGTACTGTTTATTAAACATTTATGTAGTGCAATATGTGATCTAATTATAATAAAAATTACCCCAGCCCATTGTAATCATCAGGCTCGTTTCAATTCTTGGAATGTCACCAAAAGCTTTCCATCGCTATATACTGAATAGAAATTACTTTCAAAATAGTTTCAAAATTAACAATTTATTGATTAACTGTTTTTGCCATTTGAAAACAGGGGTAACTATCCCGGAATGAACCCTTACGAACCAGGGACACCTTGCGAAATGTGCAATTTGGATGCACCCTGCGATGATGGGTTGTGCGGTAAGTTTATTTGTTTAATCGTTCATTTATTAATTACTTTGAATTATATTATTATTATTGTTAAAATGCAGGTAATAAAACAGTACGAAATAATAATATATAAAATAATAATATCTTTCAATGTCACACTTTCAGATGCCGATTACTGATTACTGATTCTGGAATGAAGACCAATTGATTTTAAATAAATTTTAACCATACTTACTTACGGACTTTGAATAAATATCTGAATTCGATGAACATTTTGAGTTTTATCTCATCTCCTCGGTCGCCTATTTGATCCATTCATGCCCTAATTATCTAGTTATATAATGGGCTTTAATAGGCATCCAACCTGAATCAACCGATTGTCCAATCTACAAATGCTTGCAGTGGAATGAGCGGCTTTCCTGACGCCCAAATTGGGTTTATGTATGTGGCCTGTACTATTCCTCATGTTCTCGCTCATGGTGCAATGCGATCTAATGAAATAAGGTGTTTTAAATGTGTTACGAACCCTGCTTTTGACCAACTCCATTATTATCCTATAATTAGGAATTCTCTTCTATGTATCTATGTATTGTTCTAACTTCGGGAATAGGCCAGATTGGATTAATTCTGGAGGGAGATTCTCAATCAAAGTGTCCAATACTCGATGTAAAAACTGCAGTGGAGGATACTGGAAGGTTTGACAGATTTATTTAGATTTGTTACCAAAGAGTTACTGCTGTAATATGTAGTGATGTGAGATTTTGAAACAAATTATTTACCACAAGCTTGAATCTCTCAAATAATTCAAAACATTTGTTATCTGTGTAGGACATCTCTTCTACCGATAATTATCCCTATTGCGAATTAAAATTAAATTTATGAATGAAAAGGAATATAATTTCATAATATGATTTAGCATAAAATATGTAAGGTTCGAAAGATGAAATTTATGAATAGTTCGGGATTGGAATAGTGGAGGGAAGAGAAAAGGAATATAATATCATACAAATAATTTATCATAAAATACTTTTCAAAAGATAATATGAAAATTCCCCAAAAAAATATCCTAATATGAGGCAAACAGAAATGAATTGATTGAGCGTGACGTCATAAAAGGAACTTTTTGAAAGGTCCAATACCAACAGGTGCACTAATAAGTCATAAAGTGACAATACATCTGTCGGCAGAGAAATTCTAACATTAGATTTCATTTTTATATCGAACTGAACTTAACAAAAAGCTTTTAAAAGGTGGATTTGGTGTTATTTATGTGTTATTATCTCTTGTGACACGTTAAAGTACCAATAAATTTAAATTGATAACTAAATTTAAAATGATCAGTAAACTATTTGCAACAGGTTGTGTGGAGTTCCACCAAGGCAATTGGATGTGCTATGAATAACTGCAGTCTTGTCCTGCCAGACATGATCGCCGATGCTACGTTGTTCATCTGTTATTATGGACCCGGGTGAGGATACTTTTCAGGGGATTGTTATTTGTTTTGGGTGGTTTGCCTGACTTAGTGATCGACTGTTGTACTTGGCCCCAGCTTGACCCGGTAAAAGGCAACGGTCGTTACCTGTGGTGTTCGAAATCCAGCTTGCCGCTCTATGAAACAGCGCAATATCAATGGCCGGCTCGAAATGCGAATCAGGTGAAGCAATGTGTCCAATAATATATATTATACGATAATTTTTTGCACCAACAATGGTCACACTTTCAGAACCCGATTACTGATTCTGGAATGAAGACAAATTGATTTTAAATAAATCTTAACCATACTTACTTACGGACTTTGAATAAATATCTTAATATATTTATTCGCAACCCAGCTCGCACTGCCAGAAGATTCTAGGAGAGTAGCGCCATATGAATGGGAATGTACTTTAAATAATATGAAATATACAAATGGAAAAGCTGTAAAGTCTGAAGTTCTGCATATGGTGATATAATAAGTGGCCAACATTAATTATTTTGCTTAATTTGTGCATCACACTCTCTTCAAGGAACACAGCGTTTAATTTATTGTAAAGCACGCCATTATCTGCCATTTATATAAACGCATATTATTTATTATGTGATCTAATTATAACACAAAAAAAAAACCCCAGCCCCTTGTAATCTTCAGGTTCGTTTCAATTCTTGGAGTGTTACTAAACGTTTTCCATTGGGTTTCTAACGCTTTATAATGAATAAAAATTATTTTCAAAATAATTTTAAAATTATTAATTTAATGTAAGTAATCGGCTCAACTGCTTTGCCATTTGAAAACAGTGCTATCTATCCCGGGTGGAAACCTTATCCAGCTGGGACACCCTGTTCATGGTGCCCTACACTCTGCGATAATGGATTGCGCGGTAAGTTTGTTTATTTATTCGTTCATTTATTAATTAGTTTGGTTTACATTATTATTAAGATGCATGTAATAATAATAATAATATATATTATACGATAATTTTTTGCACCAACAATGGTTACACTTTCAGAACCCGATTACTGATTCTGGAATGAAGACAAATTGATTTTAAATAAATCTTAACCATACTTACTTACGGACTTTGAATAAATATTGTTGGATCCCTAGATCCAATAAATTGAAGAATAATTAAAATTATATTGCCGATTAATTAATTTAATAATTAATTAAAATTTAGTGGCAATATAATTTGAGAATTAATTAATTGGTGCTATTCAGACTCTTTGGTTATGTACCTTGACAAATGGATTTATCTCGGAAAGTAGAGCGAGAATTAGAGAACAGCAGATTTCAAGACTTAGACATTTGAAGCATCGTGCATCTTCCAAGCCATCTGACAACTTTCAATAAACCTGACCTTCTATAATTAGTTTGAGGACCCCGGGTTATTACAATATCTTAATTCGATGAACTTTTCGAGTTTTATCTCATCACCTCGGGCGCCTGTTTGATCCATTCATGCCCTAATCATCAAATTACGTAATTACGCAATTAATAGATATCCAACCTGAATCTACCGATTGCCGAATCTACAAATGCATTGGAATGTGCGGCTTTCCTGACGCCCAAACTGAATTTGCTCGTGATGCAATGCGATCGAATGAAATAAGGTGTCCTAAAAGTATTACGTGTGGTTGATTTAAGAGACATGTATTAGTGTTGAGGGTAAGACCATCTAGTATGTTTGCGATGTGACATCCGATTGAAGTGGGCATCCTCTGGACCAGTTTCCTTTTTTATACATTTTTATTAATACATAAATCAGTTTCCATCATGAAACGGGGCGCCATCAACATTGTATTTCGACCCTAATCCCAACTGAATTAACTTTGGCATTGTCTTCACGATCAAATTTGAGTCCGCTCTTTTATTTTGAATGAAAAATAATAAGTTTTTTTACTATATTGGTAAATATTGTAATTATTTTTCACTTTTTAGTTCATTTGAAACTGTCAAATAAAAGAATATTTTCTAAATGTTTTAAATTATTTTTTATTTCATGGCCAAATTATTGACTTTGTGTTCCCGCCCAGCTATCAGCTTATTGATGATTACTTTCTTTGTAAGTATAATTCATTATCGTTGGAACTTGATATGATATCATATCAGGAGCGTAGCCATTGGCACCGTTAGAATGTTGTTTGAGTATCTGATATTTATTTATTTATTTTATTTTTGAGACGAACGAGGTGCCGAAGCTTCTAACACGTTCCAAAAAAACAAATGTAGAACAAATAAAACATAAACAATCGCCATTCGAGTGAAAGTTAGCGTCATAAGGCGTAAGTCAGAGGGGTTTGAGGATGTAAACTCTTAAGGTTCGTGGTATTTGAAGTATTGATTAAAGTTTAGCTTGCGAATCTCAGCATTGAAGCGGGACCTAGTTGAGGAGTTAACGACATAGGCTTGGCAGGATTTGACAATTCGATTGCAGAAAAAGTTTTTGGAAGTATCACAACTGAATTTGTTTGTCCTGAGTTTCTAGTTTTGGCCTCTGGTCCTAGCGTATGTTGATCTGGTGAGAATCTGATTTTTATTGGATATTTTGTTATTAGTAAAGCCTTTTAGTAGTTTAAAACACATGGTGAGATCGGACAGTAGTCGACGTTTTTCTAGGGTGGGTAATTTAAGCATCTTTAATCTAAGCAGATAAGGATATTTAGTTAGTGTGGGAATGGCCTTCGTGAAACATTTTTTGAATCTGTTCTATCCTATCAATAAGGAGTTTTTTGTGAGGGTTCCACACAGGAGAGCTGTACTCGAGTATTGGTCTAACATAGGTACAAAATGCACTTTTGAGGATATCATGGTCGCTTGAGGAAATGATGCAAGAATCAGTTTGGATATTGTAGCGGCCTTTCTTTTATTTTCAATGAGCTTGTCAAACCTAGCTCTTAGATCTCGAATCCTGTTAACTCTTGACAGTTTGTGATTATTTTGAAAATATAAAAAGCAAATTGTGCAAAATTTCACACCACGATATTGATGTCACGGCTACTCACGTTAATCTTTTTTTTTATATTTTATATTATTTTTTATAAGAATCAATCCTTAGATACTTATTTTATTTTTATTGCACAGTCTTTCTCTCGAGGGCCCCCTATACAATCTTTTGACATTTATTTAACTTGGTACGTGGACATTCAAATCTATCAAAGGATTTTTCGCTTAATATTAAATAATATCTATTAATTAATAATATCCTTTAATCTGCAGTCATCTTAGACTAAAATTTATCTTTAATCTACATATTTAGTTAATTTAAATTTATAAATGACCATGAAAGAATACGTATTTTTCGGTAAATAAGTCATTCACCTCATTCCTAGCTATTATTAAAAAAAATTGAATTATTAAATACTTAATAAATCATACTATTACTATTATTATTATTACCATTATTATTATTCTTATTCTTCTTCTTCTTATTATTATTATTATTAAGTTATAATATCGGCTATTAAAATTATTGTTTGGTAAGTCCAGCATACGTCTGATATCATGAAAGGAGTACCTCAAAGGTCTCAAATGTGTGTCTGTCACAAGTACTGGTAATCCTCTTGTTGATGATTTTAATGTCACTGATGTTGTTGATAATGTTGATGGCGTAGATGATGTTGTTTTTGTTGATTGTATCGATCAGAGAACACAGGTTGTCCTTTTGACTTACTTAAACGTTTGCACCGAGAAAAGGCTTTGTCACTTCGCACTTCGACCTGGCTTATCCTTTCTCGTTTGGTGACAATTAATTTAAAGTCCTTTTTTTTATCAAATTTTCTCAAAAACATTTGCTATTTAAACAGCTTTAACGATCAACTGGACGTACAGACAATGGAAGGTCCTCTCGTCATGATGTCATTGCTGGTTTGGCTCTTCATTCAAGTCCACCAAGACAATGCTACCGTTCCGACTGCAGATAGCGGAGCCATAGTAGCTCTCCAAAATAAAATCAGAAGAGGCGAGCATGCTGCTAACATGAACAAGCTGGTTAGAAACACGTTTATTGTAATTATAATGTCTTATAATTTAGAAAAGTGCTCATTAGCAATTATTTTTTGCCAGTTTTCAAGTAATACTTTGCTCAAATAAAACCACTTTTTTTGCTATAAAACCCACATTCACATTTCAAATATAACATTACGTTTACGTTTAAACAATTTAAACTTTCATTATCCATATTAAACAATATGCCATTCAAGTTTTGGGAGGATGAGCTGGCAGTGATGGCTGACGAATGGGTTCAACGATGCATTTACGGCCACGGAGGTCTGGATGATCCCGATTCTCGTTTCGTCGCTGTCGGACAGAATCTCTTTCTCTCCTCTACAAAAACGTTCAACTTTACCGCGGCAATCCTCAATTGGCTTGATGAAAAAAAAAACTACAACTTTGACCAACAATCCTGTAAATCTTCTTGCGGTCACTACACCCAAGTAATTGCCTGATGATTCCATTCTCGCTAATAATCAATTAATTCAGATGATAATATAAAAGGCATTTTACAATTTAATATCGAATGCAGCTCGTTTGGGCTGACACCAGTCTGGTTGGATGTGCCTGGAATTATTGTCCCACCGTCAAAGGAATGAGTTGGGGTGGAGCACTGTTTATTTGCAATTTCGCGGTAGGGTAAGTAATTCAGAATGTAATTCGTTGGATTTAAACTTACTTATTTTTTAAAACTACAAATGTAATTCATTATTTTAATGCGACAAACTGCTAGTACAAAACAACTAGAACAATTGGCTTTTAATTAAGATTTTTTACTTGCCCTTAAGTTAAGTGAGGCTTAATTTCAAATAAATGGAGTGTCTACTTAAATACTTTGCAGCGGAAATTACGCGGATCAAGACCCGTATGTGAAGGGAGAGCCCTGTTCCTTTTGCTATGATTCCTGTGAGGATTCGTTATGCAGTAAGTACAATTTCCATCGACTTTACTTGACTTATTTCTATATTTTTACAATAATATGTTTAACAGATGTCGATAAATTTCAGAAAAACTTGTCCCCTTAACTTTATGAAAGCGTAATACAGATATTAAATACAAAGGATTTGATTTAAAGCAAATCTTTAAACACTTCTGATGATCTGCTTATTTACAAGCGTGGCAGCATGTTGTCGCGACATCACTCTAAAGTATGCTTCGAAAGCAACGTACGACATTTTAACATACAACTGAAATGATTCAGAAGGACAAGTCTGATTTTTGCAGCTCACGTTCTTCATCGGTCCGTTGAACAAATTTATATAACTTTCAACATAAATTGAAAAGAACCTTTTATTAACATTACGGGTTTATTCCATAATTTCCCGATAACAAGTTAAATAGTCCAATAAAACAGGAAATTATTGCTAATTCGAAGCAATAAAAATATTTTGTATGCAAATAACATTGATATATAAATCCAAAGAAAGTATAAAACAATTCAATGTTCATAAACTTATTTTTAAAATGGCTGAAGCAAAATGTTTCCTGTTAAGGGAAAGGTTGATTGAGACCTAAAAGGCGAGCAAATTAAAACTATTCGCTCACAAACATTTTCAAGAATTTCAATTGATTCAAGACTGTCATCTGGAATTATTTATAAGCTCATAAGGACTTTTTGACCATCAAAAATGTTAATCAGTGAATTAGCAAAATAAATGATGGGGCGTCCCCATTTTTTTTCTGTCCGCACAGTATTTGTTCTCAGATATTTATGATGTTTTGTGTTTTTTGCTTGCAAATGATAAAATTTATATTTTGCTGTTTGATAATTGAATCATCATCGCCTTAAATTATCTTAATTTCCGAGTTGCAACCACAAAATATTACTTCGACCATTAAGTCAGCTTTTCCCATAAATTTACAAAACATGCATTTATTTTTCCGATTATATTTTTTTACTAATTTATCGTGTAAATGTGATTATGTTGAACATAATCTTATCCTAAAACTTGTGGGAATAAAACATATCTAACATTTGTCACCCGCAGAAAGTTATAGCTAAATATTTGTGAACTCAAAGCTGCCAGTTTATGAAAGTTGATGTAATTTTAACTGATGGTTTGATGTTTCAGTCACTGATTATTGAAGACGTTCCTTCTGTTAGGACCTTCTGCATCGAGGTAATGGAAAATGGAGATCACTTCCTAACATGAACGAAGACTTTTTTATTCTTAAAGTGAAACAAAATCTTGAAAATATTGAAAAATATTTATTAATTAATGACACCGCCAATCGAGGTGTAAAATTAAATCGTGGAAATTTATAAATAGAGTGAAATAAAGCACATTGCTTTTGACGATTTTCTTCGTCTTCGTCTCAAAAGCCATGAATGATTCAGGAATGTGATTCTTATGATTGATTCTTAGGAATGGATTCTTATCCATTTCAACTGCTTCTTATTCATACTCCAAGCAAGACAGATATATTTAAACTTGGAACCATGTTCACATTTCTCGCCAAAAGAATTCCTTTTGATATTATTAAACTAAAAAACTTTATTAAACTATTAAGTATTAAACTTAGAAACTTTAACAGCTGTAACATCCACCTCACCAAATCAATACATTGACGACGACTACAATCATAGCAAGTGCAATCAATACTCTGGAGTTTTCAGTGAGATTTAAATCCGTGTTTATGAAATCCTATGAAAAATTGTAAAAGTCTTTAAATTAAAAATCAGGTTTAATTCTTCAAATATCAGATGAATTCCAGTCCATGTCCTTGGTTTTTGGTGCTTGGAAATTGTTTAAAAAAAAAATTTAAATTTTTAAAAGATTAAAAGTGAATGAATGGACATTGAATATTGCACATACATCTATTTAACATCTCATTCATGAAACCAAAGTTCTGAGTTTTGAGTTTTCATTAACTTTACGAATTAATTTTTATAAATTTCAAAGGTGACCTGACAAAACAAAGGTCTTATGTGAAAATTGGTAAAAATATATTTGCAAATAAATGGAAATTAAATGCCTTAATGCATGATCGACTAGTACACTTTTAAACAGTAAAATCAATATATAAAACATAAAGGTAAAAATGAAAGAGTTACTAAGATGGGAGAGAAATTCAGATGGTGAACATCTGTAGCCTCCGAAAGCTTGATAAAACGAGAAACAAACAACCCTTCGAATATATTTGTGATAAATGAAAATTCATTTAAATACTTATCTTGATGTGCTCTCATAAACTACAAGTCTTAAATAAGTGAACCAAAAAAATGAACCAACTGTAGATTATATTATATTCAAGAGCTACGATTTTCTTCCAATTCTTAAACTCGAGCTTTAATTTCTGATTTTCTCATTGTAATTTAATAGTGCACAGCACATATTTCAGTTATTGGGCGCCACTCAAACATTAAGTTAAATGTTAAATTAAGTACAATATATAAAAATACGATCCATTAAACACGGATAAAAAAAAATCAATCGCGAGATTTGAGTTTGGGACATTATTACTACATGGACCTTTTTATCCTTACTGAGAAGTACCGGCAGACTTTTTAAGGAAATATTTTTATGCAAAATAACAATTTTTATAAAATCAAGCAGACAATTGCATGTCTTAACTTGTGATCATAAGCAGATAAATTTAGCTGTTAAGAAAACTCGATTTCTGTTTTTTTTTTTTCCGAGAAGTTTTGGTCAACCGATGTTTTCGAAAACTTTTACTGCGTTAAGAATCCAAAATGCTATTTTTTCAACATGTTAAAACACGACAACACAAGAATTAATTGATTTATTATAAATGTGCATTGCAATTTAATATAATTTATATGAAAATGTTAATGTAATGCTTCATGTAATACTTCATAACATCGTTTCCTAAAGAGGTTAATAATCAAGGAATTGTGTTGAGGCGACTTGAGATAATAGAATATTCTAACGACGGATAGTTGAATATTCTAATGACTGCTTCTTGAACGCTGTTAGATGTGCCTTGTGCATTTTTTGTTGCTCATTCCGAAAATCACATCCAAATTTGCCCAATATGACCGTTGTTTTTTTTTTAATCTTCAAATTTGTCATGCCTTTTCTTATATTTGCGTCTAGAAATGTTCGTTTTTATAATAAACTTAAGAACAGTTTTTTCCAGGACATATTCAGGCATGAAGGTCTAAATTCGGGCAGATCAAAGTTTGATGTTCTCAGTGAGCCAGTAAGTTGGCTTACATTCACATATGTTTTATTTTTATAAGATTTTCACACCTTTTAGTAAATATTTTAGTTTTATTATGTATCATTACTTCAATTTCTTTACTCCAAGCAAACCAGATTTGAAAATTAATAAAATGCATAAGCAGATGTTACGCATTTTTTATATAAAGGTGTCGGTTGACATTTGTCTCGTCAATAGCATAACAGGCTCGATACATTCTGATGCACTTTATGGTAAACTTGTTCTTCTGAGTCATCTCGTTCGGGTAAATGAATGTTTTTGTGAAAACATATCATCTGTAATTCGACTTTAAATTGATGGTCACGGCATGACCTAGGCATCTCATTTGCATTTTGTTTTACTTTATATTTCACACATTTCGTATGTCTGAGAATTAGACCCGGATGCACTGGGGAGACAAATTTAGCTTGCCGACCCAATGATATGGTAAGAGCGGAAAGAACAAGCTAAAGGACTTTCTGCTACGATTATTGCTCATTTATAATTTGGACTTGTAAAGAAATTTTGTGCAAAGGTGCTAAAGACTACAGCGATGTCAGAGATTTTTATCATTTAAGGCTAATAAAACAATATTTGAATTGCCAAGCCAGACTCATACGTTTCGCTACTAACCTTTCTTGAGATTAACACGTGTGAAAATTGTACAGCCGACGGTGCTTTTAGCAGGACTTTAAATAACGAACGAGTCGATAATTAAGAATCGGTTTTTAAAAACTAAAGGTATAAAATGAACAAGGCTGTCTTTATGTTGCACACGAGCGAGATATGACCATCTGCCACTGACAGCAAGAGAACGGCATGGAGTTTTGAATCACTCCCACCTCCGAAGTCTTACAACGAAACTTCCAGTTGCTGGAAAAGATATCGCCTCCCGGTTAAATCGTTTTTTTTTAATTTATTGAAACCAAATGTTTGCAGGGTTTAAAAAATGTTTTTCAAATTGCTCTTCTTTTCGACCTTTCTGGGCAAAAAATCACAATTAATATCGCTCTCTTTAATGGCATTTTCTTCCTAGTAAAGTGAGTTTATCTCTTTTAGATTTAAATAATTATTTCGTAGCCGTAGAATTCAATCGATTTAAAGAATCTTTGTAGTTTTTATTCAACGTATCGTGACAGAATACCATGACATGTTTGGACGGGCCTGATATTGTTATGCAAGAAAATATAATATTAATAGTTATTATCAAAACAATTAGCGAAATTTAGTTCAAGTTTTTCTTAAATGGTGCGAAGGAAAATAAAACAACCATTGCTGTCAACATCAACAACGTGTCAAATGTCCGGTAGAGATTGTATAAAAGAATCAGGTATCCACAACAGATCAACTAAGTTGAAGGCTACATGACAAGCTGACGCCACTCGTGTGAGAGTATTTGTTCATAGAGTTTCTTAGATTTATTGCCTGATGAGATTCAGTCGCTAATTTGAAATAGCTCTGCGTTTTGGCCAGAACTTCGAAAATGACGATCAAATGGAGAAAAGTTATTACTCTTGCGATCATATTTTGTGGCTTCTCGTGCCACGTCAATTGCTGCGGTAATCTCGACATCAAAGAGATTCTCAAAAATGCAACGTTAGAAGCAAAGAAGGCGGCAGGAGTACAGACGAAGAAGGAGGACGAATCGACGGAAATACTCGAAGCCCACAATGACGCCAGAAGGGTCGAACAAGCCGCTAATATGAACAAGCTGGTAGATTTGTTATTTTTTACTTTATTTATTTCAACGCGAGAAGACCTGGAATTTTAAAAGCGTTTCAGTCATCTATCGGTAATTCGTAATTTTGTGACTAAGGTCTGGGATGATACTCTCGCTGCCATGGCAACCAACTATGCAACCCTGTGCCGTTTTTTCCACGGACAGCCGGAAGAACCGCAATCTCCGTACGTAGATGTCGGTCAGAACTTGTACACAACAACTGGCAAAGTGAATCTCACGGCTGCCGTGTGGAGCTGGTTTGGCGAGAAGAAATTTTATAATTACGACACTCAGGTATGCTCTGGCAAAACCTGTGGCCATTACACTCAGGTAGGTTCAAGTTAGGCCTCCTTTAGCAAATGTTCATTTTCTATATCTGGCTGCAGCTTGTGTGGGCCGATAGTATCCTTCTCGGATGTGGCTATCATTACTGCAAATCTCCCATATCGGGAACATTCCTAAAAGAAGGATATCTGGTAGTTTGTAACTATGTACCACCGTAAGTGAATTTGGTACTTTCCGTATTGTGTCTATCCTACTAATATTGATATCATTTTTGTATTCGCTTTCATAAATAGATTTTTCTGTAAACAGATTCATGTTCAAGTGGTCTAGTGATAAATGTAAAATCATATGATTAATCAGTAACAAATAAATTCTTTTAGTGGAAACTATCCTGGTGAAGATCCTTACGTGAAAGATGAGGTTTGTTCGGGATGTTCGGATGCCTGTGAGGACGGCCTCTGCCGTGAGTGACAGTTATTTCTCCTAATTTCAATATTTTTTTGATTCACTAAATTTATTTCTTCCAGTTGCCGAATACTGAACAGTGGAGAAGTTCGGTGACTGTTGCTCCAAGCATCTTTCAAATTTAATTTTGGAACTACAATATTACGATTATTCAAATAAACATTTATGAAATTGTTTAAAGCCTGCAAAGTTTGAATTCTTTATCAAGCGCCTGAGTGGCTTGAGTGGTCTACATTTTTACGACAGAACTAATAAAATAAGCGTCATCCCATCAAACATCGATCATTCATATTGGTCCAAGGCATGCTGTTTCCTGGGGGGAGATAGTAAGCGCTCGAAGATCCTATTGGACTGTCATGGGAATCTTCGGGTATGGTTGGGTTAGAGAGGTGAATAAATTATTATCATTATTATTATAGTAATTTGTAATTTTATATAGAAAGATATTCTTTAACGCAATACTTACGAATATTTTATTGTTTCGTTTTTAATCTTTTATGTTCCGCTTTCAGTTTCAAGTAAATCCAATTGGTGTTGTACAGAAATTGATTATTCTGATAGGTTTAAAAAAAATCAATAATTACTAGAATCTTACATTAAACTGAATTATTTTGTATGATGTGCTCGAAACAAGATGTGTTCGTTCGTGTTTTTAAAGCGCCTCTTCTACGTAGAATTCAATGTGATGTTCGCACAACTACGGCAAATATGGCGGCTCTGAGTGGAAGCAAATTACGAAATTGCATACCAAAATATACCGCAATAAATAAACAAATAATTGAAAATATTTGAACAAAAATTAAACATTAATTAATTTTTAGATTGAATTTTTCTTATTTAAATTTTCAATTTCTTCAGTACGGGCTTATTTAGTAATTATTTTGTACTTAATGAATTTTTCAAAAGAGAAATAAAAGATGTATATTTTCAATACTCCTAAAGGGTTATAATGAATAACTAAATAAATATACCGAGCAACCTGTATTGATTCAAAATAAGTTTTATAGAACATTATTACTTTCTATAAGTTATGCTACAAATGTTCTGTATGTGGTACGTTGTGGGACGATAAAAAAAAATCTATACATGTATAACTATAACTGATTAATGCGATTTCTCGTCTGCTAAGCAAATGTTTGAGAATGGAGTGGTCAAAATATCAGATGTTCTATTTAAGAAATTGTACTCGATATGAATTATATGCAGTCTTTGATGCAAGAAAAATAAAATGAGCAGGCTTTAGGAGGGGAACAATAAGTACGAATCGATGAACGAAGGAAACGTTGACAAGAAATTTATGCTCCGAATTGTTTTATTGATTTAAATTTCGATTTCCAATGTTACGTTGAATTGCAAATTCAGGAAATTCAATAACCCACTTCCTTTTTGCAGGGACATCTGCTTTGTGTCTGTGATGAGTCTTTTAAATAACAAGTCCTTAAAGGAATTTATGTTGTCGAACACCTGCCTTGTAGAAAACGCTTGCTTTTAATCCCAAATAAATATCGGTGCAAGTAGAAGTCAAGAGCTCGAGTTTAAATTCCAAATTTAAATCCGAGGCTACGGCTATTAAGAAACACATCTGTTTGACAAGCAAGAAAATGAACAAGTTTATCCTCGGTTTGGCAATGTTGGTAGGTATTTTATGCCTGTCAGAGGTGGAATGCAAGACCAGAATGAAGAGGGACTATCCAGAAATCCAAGAAGTTGTGGTTGCTCACAACGATTTGAGAAAGTCGGAGAAAGCGTCAAACATGAAAAAAATGGTAAAATCTTGTTTGAAAAATCATACAATATCTAACAATAAAACCGTACTCCAACTCTCACCAACTAGAAATGGAACGCAATACTTGCTGAAATGGCAGACAATTGGGCAAAGGGGTGTTACTTCAAGCACGGCCAGCCTGACTCACCCACATTCGGCGACGAAGTTGGTCAGAACCTGTACACCAGCTCATCCACCAATCCTGCAGTTAACTGGACAAAAGTCACCTTGAGTTGGCACAATGAGAAATCTTACTACACCTTTGCCGATCAAACCTGTGCGGCTGGAAAAATGTGTGGCCACTACACACAGGTAGTTAATAGTACCAATCTTCTGCACTTTTTAGTTATCAGAATTAGTAAAGGTATTTCAAATAGTTGCTGAAATGACTGTTCGACTGCAGTAACCTTTTTGTTCAGACACCATTTTGACCAGGTTATTAAAATTAAATTATTTTAAAGGCATTTTCAAGTACTTCCTTTTTTTAATTAACATGCAATAATCCACCTTTTACCGTACATATACAAGTATAATTTCTATCTTGAGTATGTCTCGAGCCTCAATTCGGCACTTGAAAATTGGGATTTATTTGTTTATTTGTTAGAATTAGTTATTTATTACAAATATTTATTCACCATTTATTCATTGAGTTATGCGATTATAAGTCGATCCACGGATTCAACCCTTCAAATAAAGAAAATAAATTTGACTACTTTCGCTTTTCTCTGCTATTAAGTTGGTATTCAAAATTTGAGCTGCAACTTGGTATAACTTATAAAACAATACGTGTATCATATAACAATAGCTCTAAGACTTTAATATGATCTACAGTTTTATTTTTCACTAAGTAAAAGGCACTGCTAATAATATTTAAATGTTCATAACTTGTAAATTTCAATTTAATAAAAATTTCATTCCATTGGGCTTAACTCGTGCTAAAGAACCATAACAGAACGTATCAACGTAAAGATAACATAATCATTCTAGAAAACATCATTTTTAATAAGCGCCTTATCAACCTGAAAATAAACTGATTCCAGGTTGTTTGGGCAGACAGCGATGAAATTGGTTGTGCCGCCACTATATGCGATAATCTTAAAGGAACCAGTTGGACTAAAGGAGCTTTGGTTGTCTGCAACTATGCACCCGCGTAAGATTTATAAAACATTTAATTAGATCTAAGAAATTAAAATTACTTGTTCAATGTTTAATGGGTTACAACTTTCCAAATAAACTCTAGTAAAACGATTACTAATTAATTGCAGTGGCAACTACGTTGGAGAAGACCCATATCTGGTAGGAGAGCCTTGCAGCGCATGTGCTGGCGAGTGCGAGAGCGGTCTGTGCCGTTAGTATCGAAAATCTTTAAATCATTTCCTAAAACTTTCCAAACAATTCATTTAAATAATTTAAATTTTTCGTTTCAGTGTAAAGGCAAGACTGGAAACTTTGTTGAACGATCGATTAAATTCTTAATTGTGACTCGAAAAATAACGAAACATCTTGATTAAAATCCGTTGGTTGTGGCTTTTCAAAATAAATTTATAAAACTCGAAAACATTGGTTGACCACTTAAAAAGTAAAAAGTGGACCATTTTGACGAAACTTCTCCTGGCCTTAACTCAAAATATGCCCAAGGCTTTGATCGTGATGCCAAGCGTCCGGAAAATTAATTGGTGCCTTACATTTCACAAACAGGCGAAGCCTTTCCACCATTTACTGCAACAGAAATGGCGAACGCAGAAAGAGGCAATTGTCCAGAAACCCCATAAGATTTTAGAGACGGACGCCGCAATCGTTCAGCTTTTTTGCCTTCACAATCTAGGCGACAGACATATAGAAACATCTGATGACGCAACTATCAGATTGACTTCATTTCGCAACAACCTCTTCGAACACCATACTACGCATGTATAATCGGGCATATGTAAAAAAAAAGGCCCCAAATGTCATATTGGCTAACTGGCGATAAAACCTCTCCAGTTGAACTTTGGTTCTGAAACCCCCACAGTTAACAAATCGATCTATAATACTCACGTTCCAAAGTAACCATTCTTAACATAATCTTGAAAATTATCCAAGTTACCAAGCACGTTTTGCATATTGTATTATGCTATAAGATCCATATGCAATACAGTAATAACTGGCAGCATCAGTCTTTACGGAATGCCCATCTCACCTTTTCAAAGGAAATCAAGACTCCGACAACTTCTACATTAACTCATTACGTCTACGCCAAAGACACAAATTATAGAAAACCGTTGTATCATCATCGTCGTCATCTAGGCACGAAAATATCATCGACTGCCGAGGATAAAAGTACCCGGCGCATGTGTGCATGTGTGTGTGTGGTTAGATTAGGTTCAGATAACATGCCATGACAACCTCAACAAACAAGAATTTCATCTAAATTAGAACCATGATAACAAAAAAAACATAGCAGCAAGTATGCAAATCTTGTGGCTGGTGGAACCCTGTTAAGACAGAGTAACTGTTCAGCAGAGTCTGTTATCGTTACAAAAAAATAAGGGTCCGACTAAAAAAACACGTGAAACAAATCCTCCCTCGATCGCACGCGACGGCACGACACCACGGGGTCACTGTTAGTACGGGTGAAGTCTGCTGCTTGAACGTACGTGGCCTCTGACGGGCATCCTGTCTCTGGCAAAGTCAGCCTCAGTGATTTAACCTGCGACGTGCATTCGAAACAGCGACGACGGCGTGAGCGACGAGGTGAACGTGACGCGACGAAGTGGAAATGTCGGTCAGAACTAGTACACAACACCTGGCAAAGTGTATCTCACGGCTGCCGTGCGGAGCTTGTTTGGCGAGAAGAAATTTTATAATTACGACACTCAGGTTTGCTCTGGCAAAACTTGGCCATTACACTCAGGAAGGTTCAAGTTAGGCCTCCTTTAGCAAATATTCAATTTCTATATCTGGCTACAGCTTGTGTTGACCGATAGTATCCTTCTCGGATGTGGCTATCATTACTATAAAGATCCTATATCAGGAACATTTCTATAAGAAGGATATCTGGTAGTTTGTAGCTATGTACCAGCGTAATTGAATCGGGTAATATCGGTATCTTGTCTGTTATACTTGTGTCTATATGGATATCATTTTTGTATTCGCTTTCATTAAGAGATTTTTCTGTAAAAAAATTACGTTCAAGTAGTATACAGTGCGCGTCATAAAGATAGGACAGGTACTAGAATCACAAGTTTTCTGTCTCTATCTTTAAAATTACCGGTAAACTTCGGTCAAAATGCTGATTTTAGCGATCACAAAGGAGTAATTAATTAGTATTCAATAAAAGTTAAGACTAAAATTTGAATATTGATGAGAATCCACCAAGAAACACTTTTGATGTTGTTTCTCGGAGTTTCCGCAACGGAGCGTGGGCTCTTTTCCGTTGAGGAAAAAAATTTTTATTACAGGTTTCACAAAAGTTCATTAACATAATAAGACTCCTTATATATTACTTGATGTCCGTAACATGTTTTGTAGAATAAAATACCGATAGGTAACTTTATTATTGATGGGTTTAGGAAATCAACTTAATGATATTGAAAGAGGGCAAATTCTTGCCTTTAAAGACTTGAATTTGTCAATTTCTGAAATTTCTAGGAGGATGAATCGCTCTAGAAATGTTATTAGTCGTTTTTTAAGCGATCCTCAAAGTTATGGAACGATTTGTTCCCCTGGAAGACCAAAAAAACTGGATGAACGTCAGAGAAGAGTCATCCTTCGCGAAGCTTCCAAGGGGCTCAGTTCAACAAAGGACCTAAAAAATAGCTTAAAGCTAAATGTCAGTAGATCGACAATATTGAGATGTCTCCGTGGAAGTGGTTTTCTAAAGTTTGTTAAGCGTCAGCACAAGCCGCTTCTGACGGAGGCCCACAAGAAGTTCCGACTGAACTGGGCAAAGGAGATGCTGGATTTGGACACCAACTGGAAGTCCGTTATTTTTTCAGATGAAAAAAAATTTAACTTGGATGGTCCAGATGGATTCAAATTTCATTGGCACGATGTCAGAAAATGCAAAAAGTCATTTTTTAAAAGAAATTTTGGAGGTGGCTCAATGATGGTCTGGGCTGCCATTTCCTCTCGAGGTTCTTCCGAACTTGTGTTCTTAGAGGGGAATCAAAACTCTGCCAAATATGTTGAAACTTTGGACCATCATTTGTTCACATTATGTGACAAATTTGGCAGTGAAAGGGTGATCTTCCAGCATGACAATGCCCCTCTACACACGGCAAAAGCAACCAAACTTTTTTTCCAGGAAAGGAATTTGGAGGTTCTCAAGTGGCCATCTCGCTCCCCAGACTTGAACCCCATCGAAAACGTGTGGGGATTGCTTGCCAGGAAAATATATTGTAATGGCAAACAATATTCCACCGTTTAAGAGCTGAAAGACTCTTTGGAAAAGGCCTGGAAAGAGCTGGACGAAGACAGCCTAAAACCTTTCCTGGATTCATTAAAAAACAGAATTAAAGAGGTAATTATGAAGAAAGGAGACAAAACTCATTATTGACTTTCATATAAATCATAATTTAAATGTTTAAATCCAATAAATTTGAAAATTTGTGCTCCACAGTGTTCTTCGTTGATGTGTGCAATTTCGGGGATTTCCAGTGTTTTGCTAAATTCTCACAAAATATTTATTTTTGCACAATAAATTTGATAAATCTGTAAATGTAACGTGTTTTACTATATCATATAAAAAAAAATGGTTTACATAACTCCACTACTTGCAATGATATCATCAAAATATGCACCTGTCCTATCTTTTTGACGCGCACTGTAGTGATAAGATGGAAAATCAAATTAATCAATAAAAAATAAATTCATTTAGTGGAACCTAAATTTATTTCTTCTCGTTCAAGTTTCAGTTCCAACTTTAAATTTAATTTTTGAACTACAATATTACGATTATTCAAATATATATGTACTAAATTGGTTAAAACATGAAGTTTGAATAATTTATCGAGAACCTTTATGCAAACTGCTTGAGTGGTCTATATTTTTACGACAGAACTAAGCAAATAAGCGTCATCCCATCAAACATCGATCATTCATGTTAGACGAATGTGCTGCATTCCTAGGGAAGATAGTAAGTATATCCCCTTGAACGGCCATGAGAATCATGGGTAGGGTAGGGTTAGAGGGGTAAATAAATTATTATTATTATTATTATTATTATTATAACCATTTGTAATTTTATTATGAATAATTACGAATATTTATTGTTCCGTTTTTAATCTTTTACGTTCGCTTTCGGTTTCAAGGAAATTGAATTGCTGTTGTACCGAAATTGATTATTCTGATAGGTTTTAAAAAATTCTGTAATTATTAGAATATCAAACTTACATTACACTGAATTATTTTGTGTGATGTGCTCGAAACAAGTTGTGTACGTTCGTATTTTTAAAGAGCATCCATGGCCTTCTATGTAGAATTCAATGTGATGTTCGCACAACTACAGTAAATATGACGGCTCTGTATCGAAGCAAAATATGAAATTGCATACCACAATTTACCACAACAAATAAACAAGTAACTGAAAATATTTTAAAAAAATAAACATTAAATAATTTGTAGATAGAATTTTTCTTATTTAAATTTTCAATTTCCTCATTAAGCACTTATTTAGTAATTATTTAGTATTTAATGTATTTTTCGAAAGCGAAATGCAACCTAAATGGTTATATTAAATAATTATATCGATCAACCCTTATTGATTCAGAATAAGTCATACAGAGCAATAAATAACTATACAAATCAACCTGTATTGATTCAGAATAAGTCATGCAGAACATTAATGCAACAATAATTTGTTTTTTTTTCTATATGTTAGCCGATGTTCTATATGTGGTCATCCTTGTCAAATTCACTTTGAATAATGGCCAAATATTGTCGAATGGATTGCGAATTATAAACATCATAATATTTTCTTAGTGATTTGAGAAAATTTAAACTTCCAAATTCCGCCTAAAAATAAATATATTTTATTGTTATTGGACGATCAAGACAAATCTATACATGTAAAACTTTAAATGATTAATAGTTCATTTGTAGTCTGCTAAGCAAATGTTAGGTGACGGATTGGTCAAATTATCATATGTTCTTTTACGAAATTGTATTCCATATGAATTATTTGTACTCTTTGACATAAAATACGCGTGGGAACAATAAGTACATATTGATTAATGAAGGAAGAGTCTAAGAGAAATTATGCTCCTATTGTTTTATTGATTTAAATGTTTTCGATTTCCTATATAACCGTTGAATTGCAAATTCAGAAAATTCATAACTCACCTTCATTTTTATTGAGACATTTGCTTTGTGCCTGCGATGAGTCTTTTAAATAATAAGTCCTTAAAGAAATTTATATTGTCGAACACCTGTCTTATAGAATAATCCTGAATAAATATCGGTGGAAAACAAGAAGTCAAGATCTCGAATTTAAATCCGAGACTTTGTCTTTTTAGAAACACATCTGTTTGACAAGCAAGAAAATGAACAAGTTTATCCTCGGTTTGGCAATGTTGGTAGGTATTTTCTGCCTGTCAGAGGTGGAAAGCAAGACCAGAATGAAGAGGGACTATACAGAAATCCAAGACGTCGTGGATGCTCACAACGATTTGAGAAAGTTGGAGAAAGCGTCTAACATGAAAAAACTGGTAAACTCTTGTTTAAAAATCGTATAATATCTAACAATAAAAACATCCTATCTCTCCAACTAGAAATGGAACGCAGTACTTGCTGAAATGGCAGACAAGTGGGCAAAGGCATGTTACTTCAAGCACGGCCAGCCTGACTCACCCACTTTCGGCGACAAAGTTGGTCAGAACCTGTATTCCGGGTCATCCACCAATCCTGCACTTAACTGGACAAAAGTCACCTTGAGTTGGCACAATGAGAAATCTTACTACACCTTTGCCGATCGAAGATGTGCAGCTGGAAAAATGTGTGGCCACTACACACAGGTAATTAATAGCACCAATCTTCTGCACTTTCAGTTATCATCTGAATTAGAAAAGGTATTTGAAATAACAAATTGCTAAAATAACAGTAATTTTTTTGTTCAGAAACCATTTTGACCAGGTTATTTTCAAAGTTAAATATTTTAAAGGCATTTTCAAGTACTTCCTTTTTTTAATTAATATGCAATAATCCACCTTTTACCATACATATCCAGCTATAATTTCTATCTCGAGTATAACTCGATTCGCCACTTGAAAATTAGGATTTATTTATTGTTAATTAATTATATATTATGATTATTTATTAACCATTCATTCACTGAACCACGCGTTTAAAAGTCGACCCGCAGATTCGACCCTTCAAATACAGAAATAATCCACGACTACTTTCGCTTTTCTCTGTTATTAAATACGGTACTTCAAATTTGAGCTGCAACTTGGTATAACTTATAAAACAATACGTGTATCATATAACAATAGCTCTAAGACTTTAATATGATCTACAGTTTTATTTTTCACTAAGTAAAAGGCACTGCTAATAATATTTAAATGTTCATAACTTGTAAATTTCAATTTAATAAAAATTTCATTCCATTGGGCTTAACTCGTGCTAAAGAACCATAACAGAACGTATCAACGTAAAGATAACATAATCATTTATTCTAGAAAACATAATTTTTAATAAGCGCCTTATCAACCTTTAAATAAACTGATTCCAGGTTGTTTGGGCAAAGAGCGCTGAAATTGGTTGTGCCGCCAATGTCTGCGATAATCTTAAAGGAACCAGTTGGACTAAAGGAGTTTTGGTTGTCTGCAACTATGCACCCGCGTAAGATTTTAAAAACTTATAATTAGATCAAAGAAATTAAATTTACTTGTTTATATTTTAATGGGTTACAACTTTTTAATGAACCATGGTAAAATGATTACTAATTAATTGCAGTGGCAACATCAAAGGTCAAGACCCATATTTGGTAGGAGAGCCTTGCAGCGCATGTGCTGGCGAGTGCGAGAGCGGTCTGTGCCGTTAGTATCGATAATCTTTAAATCATTCCTAAAACTTTCCAAACAATTCATTTAAATTATTTAAAATTTTCGTTTCAGTGTAAAGGCAAGAATGGAAACTTTGTTGAACGATCGGTTAAGTTCTAAATTGTGACTCGAAAAATAATTAAATATCTTGATTAAAATCCGTTGGTTGTGGCTTTTCAAAATAAACTTATAAATCTCGAAAACATTGGTTGATCACTTAAAAAGTAAAAAGTCGTCTATTTTGACGAAACTCCTTCTGGCCGCTTCTGCCACGATAATGGTTGGATCGGAGACAAAATTCTGTAAGAGGAGTTGATTCTTTTGGAGATGAAGGATCTTAACGGTTCCTCTTTTGTTAATCTTTTTTATGTCCGCTTCCGATATTTTGCCCAGTGACTTTGGTTGGTTGATGGCGATGTGCTTGCAGAGTTGCTCTGAAAATGCTTCCACTGTTGCGTATTTACTCTTTTTAGATAGCACTGCCAGCACACCCAACGTGCCAATCGAATAATTCCTTTTCGTTTCCACTGAAATTTAAAACAAACAAGTTATAGTTTATTCAAAATGTATCTCCACGTGGGAATTTAGAATTTGTTAAAATTTTTAAAATGAAGATCATTTTAAATGATATTGATTATTGCAAGTTTATGGTAAGTGCAAACCATTTACTTCAAACTTATGTCTACATTTCTTACTCACTTGTTCCTTGCACAAAAGTTCCGATGAATACGTCCTCGGCTTGAAATCTATAAGCAACGTCTGTCAATGAAATCTTTTCTTTTAATTTCTCTGAAAGTTCACTAATATGCATCTTTGTCGTTCTGCCATTTGCAAGTGGTAAGGTATCCATATGTTGGGCGCATATCTTTGGCTGCCTTGTTTAATCAAAACTATTAATAAATCTAGAAATAGTTTTGTCCATAGTAAATTGGTCTTATGAGAACCAAACAGATAAGCAAAATAAAACTGACCAACTGCATGTCCTTCATTCTTTTCATGCGGCGAGTAAAATTAAGTGCAACATCCACCAGAAGATCCCAAACAAGCCTAGATGAACTTCCCATTTTTGATTCGCATGTTGCCTTAAATATTTGAAAACGAATTAACTTTTAACTTTATCGAACTTTTCGAATTAGTAAAAATCGAGTACTGTAACCACCCACCTTCAGCATAGCGACAATATCGGGGTCCTTCATTACGATAATGCAAATATTTTCTTCTTTCGGTTCCTCACCGCTTGGCAAATCCCATGAAATGCAGCTGAAAGTCGACTTGTGATGGTCTCCAGAATTTCTCTCTAAACTTTCAACGTCCAATTCACCATCACTACCATCGCTGTCGTTGTCCGCTGATGCCACGCTTCCATTGACACTCTGGTCGTCTAATCTCATTTGAGGCAGTAGAATGTTCAGCGTTGCGGTCGTTTGCAGAGGGACAGAATAGACTGGAATGCCCTGATGAGATAAAGAAGTCTGATGGTAAACCAATTCTTTTTCAGTATCTTCAGGGATTACCAACCTGTGTCGTCGGTGTCAAAGGAACGTCTTTGCTCAAAACTTTAATTTTTGTTTTATTTTCGAAATCGTCCATTTTAGCAAGTTAATCAATTTGTCTGGACTTGAACTTAACGCTAATCGTAACGAGGAAGTCCTTCAAAATACTGCGACGCGAGTATCGACAGCTGTTCATTCTTATTGCTTTAGAGAATTCAATAGAGCTCCTTAAGTCAAATTATGCCCAAAGGTTTTGATCGTGATCATGTCAAGCGATCGGAGAATTAGTGCGTGCCTTACATTTCGCAAACAGGCGAACCGTTTCCACAATTTACTGCAACAGAAATGGTAATGGCAGAAAGAGGTAATTGTCCAGAAACCCCACATGTTTTAGAGACGGAATCGTTCAGTTTTTTTTGCCTTAATAATCAAGGCGGCAGACATCTGGAAAAACCTGATTTTGGGCCAAAACACGCAACTAGCAGTGGTAGAAGAAACTTTATGACGTAATTGCCGTCTAAATTGCTTCTTTTAATTCATTTTCATTCTGATATTGACGACCATTGGCATACACAGCTCATGTGAGAATACCCCAAATATTCTCAATCGGATTTATATCTCGAGAACATGCAGGCCGCTCCATAAATAAAAATGCTCCGGTTTCCCTTGAAACATGAATCGGAGTATTACCTTGATGGAACTCATATCTCATCACCTCCTCCATGTTTTCTGCCAAAAAAAGACATCCTTTTCTTTTCTTTTCTTAAGTCATGCCAGTAGTATTGTATACCCATCCAAGTTGAAATTTTTCTGATCTGAGAAAATCACACTCTCTCACTCTTCATTATAATACTATTTATCTGGCCCAAAGTAGACGTCTTTCCTTGTAATGATCATTCAGTGCTGGAGCTCATCTTCTCATTTCAAACTTCAACTGGCCACTTGAATTTAAATACTTGCATATTGTCCTCACATGGACATTTAATTCTAATTTCTCTTCCAATTGCCTACACAAAAGATTACCTCGTCAAGCCTCCCTGACTCTGCTTCGAGAGTTTTCTTGGTCTTCCACCAGCATGCTTCTTCCCATATGACTCTGGATCATCCAAAAACTGTTTGATGGCATCCCTTGACGTTTCAACTCTTTAACAATCATTCTTATCGAACAATTTGCTTTCCTGAATGTCTTAATTTGCTTTTTCTCTTCTTCATTCAAACTTGGTCTCTTACTTTATGATCAAAATATAGAATAAAGGAAGTTTTGAATTTCAATCCCTATTATATAGCCTTCTCAATGGTAATTTCATGTTTGATTCCTTTAACTACATTTTTAATAAGCTCAAATGGGCCTAAATGGGAAATGGTCTTATAGTTATGTTAAAATCTGTTCAATTGTGTAATTTACAAGCAATGATGACATATATGAAAAGAAATTTTGCACGATGCCCACAAACTAAAAGTTACAAAATCGCTAAGTTAAAGCAATAAACGTTTATGTAAGTTATGTAATAAAAGCGGGCAGACCATAATATTTTTTGCACCACTAAGACAGATCGACTTCATTCCACAACCTCTTCAGACACCTAACTATGCTATCAGCCACATCTGAAAAAAGTCCAAAAGGTCCTATTGACTACCCAGGCAACAAAACTCCTCCAAGTTGAACTTTGTTTCTGAAACCCCTCGCAGTCAACAGATCAACCATTAGTCCTCATGCTCCTAAGTAGCCAGTCCTAACCTAACCTTAAAAACTATACAAGTTAATAAGCACGTTTTGTATACTGTATTATGCTATAAAATCCATTTGCAATGCAATAATAACTGGCAGCATCAGTCTTTACTGAACACCCACCTCACCTTTTCAAAGGAAATCAAGACTCAAACAACTCCTAGATTAACTCACTAGGTCGACGCCAAAGACAAATTATAGAAAACCGTTGTATCAAATCATCATCGTCGACAGCCGAGGATAAAAGTACCCGGCGCGTGTGTTTGTGAGTGTGTGGTTAGATTAGGTTCAGATAACATGCCATGACAACCTCAACAAACAAGAATTTCATCTAAATTAGAACCATGATAACAAAAAAAAACATAGCAGCAAGTATGCAAATCTTGTGGCTGGTGGAACCCTGTTAAGACAGAGTAACTGTTCAGCAGAGTCTGTTATCGTTACAAAAAAAAATAAGGGTCCGACTAAAAAACACGTGAAACAAATCCTCCCTCGATCGCACGCGACGGCACGACACCACGGGGTCACTGTTAGTACGGGTGAAGTCTGCTGCTTGAACGTACGTGGCCTCTGACGGGCATCCTGTCTCTGGCAAAGTCGGCCTCAGTGACTGAACCTGTGACGAGCAGTCGAAACAAAGACGACATGAGTCAGGCGACGGCGACGGGCGCGAGAGACGAGGCGAACGAGGTGGAATGTCGACGACGTCGATAGAAATGATTTCGTAACTATAAAAGTTATCGAAGCAAGCATCTAAGTTAAAAAGCTAAGCTACTTGGATTCGAGCATCTATTAAGAGATTAACCTGTCAACAGACTAATTAATCCATTAATGGTTAAGTATTAATTATTGATATGGCTTTATAATATTATTTGTAGGTTTCTATTTATAGGTTAGATTAATTATATTTAATTTAATTTAGAATTAAATGTAGAATGTAGACCTTCATAATCAAGATGAGAAGAACAAGGATCAGTTGGATTAAACATCTGTGAACTACGGATAAAATACAGTTGGGCAGAAGTTTATTTAAATTAATTACATTCCAATTTAATTGTATTAATTTAATCATTTAATTAATCAAATACTCAAAATAGCTTCACTGAGATGAAAAACTTGTCAACTGAAGAATTCAATGAAAGCATTGAAATAATTATAAACAGTCTCCAAAAGAACATAAAAGCAGTGACCATTTTATAATAAATCCAAAAATACGTCGTGTTTACCTCAGCAGGTTTGGGCTACACTCCTGAAATTAAATAGTTTTTGTTTAAATTCAAGTCTTCCCTTAGAATCAAAGTTCACTTTTACTCTAGAATCCAGAAATCGGTAAAGATGTTGGCCGGCTTGAAATCTAGTTAAGTTCTTACGTCTCAACCGTTCACATCAGAAAAGCTATCTTCGTGCGAACCGCGAGAATGGATATCTCAATCAAAACAATAGTGTAAACCTTCTCTGGGCAACTCATGCATTTGGTACTTTTCAGCCTAATTTGTTGATCAAACCAATAACAAGTACCCCTTACTAGAAAAGCAAGTCTTATTAGAAACTCACATTCCCATTTGATGAAAAGCTGGTGGAGGAGGATGAGGCAGGAGCAAAAATTAACGGATTAAACTGGGGAGTGTAACTTGATGTTGTAGGGTTCGGCTTGTTGGCTCTCATTCTTGGGCTGCTGTTTGAGGGCCTGAGCACAAAAAAAATCATTAACCTCTTGATAATGATTAATTACAATTATCAAAATCTCATTCACTGAGGAATGCAAGGGCAATAAAAGATATAGCGTTCGTCACCTACCAGGATGCATGCGGATTCGATAGAGGTAACCTATCTGGAGAGGAAACCCCGGGAGCGACGGCCATGCCGGGATGGGGAGCACGTCCCTGCATCATCATCCCTCTTCCTCTTCCCAATCCCAACTTGGCAAAGTCTCCAATGTTTTCCTTCAGGTGAAAGAAGCAAAAAACACTATTTATAATCTTACTTAAAAATAACCAATGCTTCTTTGTCTATGGCAAATGATTGATGATTTCAACTAAATGCACGAATAACTTGATCAAATCTAAAACAAGAAAAAGTTGAAGCAAAGGTCCCCTGTACAAAATACCTGTGCAAAAAAGTCGCTGAGTCGGTAGAGAGCCAACGAGATCCTTCTGTAGCACTCGGCAGGAGGGCCATACGCCTCTATGAGGAGGTGAAGTTCCTCGTGAAGGTGGGCATATTTGCCGCCTTCTCTCCTCAGCTCCTCTTCCTTTGAGAGAAATTAAATCATTTTAATGGATTAAAAGATATTCATCTAACTATAATAAATTGATTAAGTCAGCCAAACATTGAAGCCACTGCACCTTGGCTTTGTCCCGCATGGAACCAGCTCCCTGGATAATTAGCTTGGTCCCTGTTTCATCCTGTAGTTGCTTCAGTGTATTTGCTTTCGGTCCAATGATTTTGCCAACAAAATTGAACTGTAGAAATAGCTCGATTTTGAACCAACTTAGATCTGAGAATCGTGTTTTCGATGACATGCAGCTAAATAGGTAAACGGAATCTTACGTGAGGATACTCTTTGACGGGTAGCCGCACTTTGGTTTCTACTTTGATTGGCTTGTTTATGTGTAGGTCGATCATCTTTTTGGACCCCGTCTGAATTCTATCAATCTCTGAGAATGCAAAGCCGAACAAAGAGATCAGCCTCACGTGAATTATGTTATAAATTGCTAATATTTTGCATAATTACATGTTCTCAAAACAATTACTTGCAAATTACATGGATCTTAAAACATCGGTCACAATGATATTAGATGGTATGATGCATTGGAAAAGTTGAGTATTTAAAATTACCATCCAGATTTTATAAGAATTTATGGCAGTCCATTGACATAGCTACAAACTTGTAGCTCGTATTATATTCAAGTTTCAATAGCAGTGACCAATTTTTTATTTATTAATAGCTCAATTTTTAATCAAAGAACCTGTACAAATGAAAACAACTTCCTGCAATATTTTTAGACATTGTTTGATTTAATCAGCAAAAGTTGTTACGTTTAAAAAATATATAATTTGGGACAACAAAAATGTCTGACATTCAAACACAATATGGTCCCAAAAATTATAAAACTTTTTCATCTTTTGACATCTTCATAATCGTCGCCAATGCCATTACAAGCACACATAAAAAAACCCTTTCAATGAGAGTCCTGTCTCAAGTTGTCCAATTTTATTATGCAAAATTCATGCAAACAATTTATGGGTTTTCATGTCAAGATATTGTCTGATCTGATTATGTGGCAGCTCTGGTCCACATTTTTATAGCATTAATTAAACCAAAATTAAAATTTCAGACATGACTCTAGATTTTTTTTGTAGAAATAATAGTTAGGTGAATGAGATTCTACAAATTAAAATACACTTTTATAAGTTAGATTAAAATGTAAAGTGTTAGATTCCCTATCTTCCATGCATATACTGGCCAGCAGGATGGGTGACTGGATAGCATTCCACGTTCAGCAGTTATGGCAACAGTTGCTATGTGTTACGTTTGGTACCCAGTCTGCCAGGTAGCATCCTCTGCTACTTTCAGTGCTACCAGTCTACCATTTGTCAATAATGTGCTTAACCCTTCATCTTAATTCTTCAAAAGATGTCGTTTTCATAATACCTATAACATCATTTTTTCAAAAACATTCTATACCAAATATATTTGGAAAATTGCTTCAAAATCATGTCACAGAAAAACATCATCTGAACCATCTGATAACAATGCTTTCAGTTTTTTTTTGCTTACAATCCTCCATTAATTTTGTCTGATTATGCATGCAGCATATGACTCTAAAATGGCATACTGCAGCCATAATGCACTTTTACATTGAATAAATGGTGCAGATACTCAATGTCATTTTTGCATAGCACATGAGAAATATACTCGGAGCAAAGACGAATCACAGCAAATTTCAAGCTTATTTTAAAAACATCTCTGCAGAAAACATTTCGTAAATGGCAATAACTTGACAAATTACCGTGCGCCAGAAGAATAGGAGAATGCTTGAAAGAGGGATCGACAATAAGTGCCTCTTTCTCGGCAAACAATTCCGCCAAGTAAGTTGATTCACCATTTTGGCACTGATCCTGAGATGTCATTATTAAGTTGACTTTTTCGAAAAACCAGTCCAATTTAACTGAAATAAACCAAACAAGAGACTTCGATTATCGTGAAAATGGTAACGCAAAGAAACTTAAGCTAGCAAAGATGGGCGACATTATACTTAAATTTTTTGTCTGGTAATCAAACTTGTTATACTCTTAATAATTTTATTATAATGTCTAAGTCTTTTTTTTTTTTGTTATTTTTAATACCATTTTTAAAACTTGAGAAATGAAAATGATTTTTCTGCTAACAAAATGATCATATTTATTGACTCAAAAATGTGAATTAAGTTCTTAGTGACATATAAAGCCTTTATTTTTGATTGTAGACTCCATATTTTTTCCTTGAAATTTTAAACAGAAATAATGTTTTACTATATTTCTTTATGTTTATACTAATTATTAACTGATAATTTAATTGTAATGCCTACCTTGCCTGAAATATTGCTTTAAATATTAGCGAATCTATGCACCTTCCACCCGCGACCAAAAAAAATATTTTTCTGCTTCGAATTTTTTCCTCCACAAAATTAAAACTTCAGAACACTGGAGACTTTTAATTTAACGCTATCGACGGATATGATAATCATTAGTAAGTATTAATTAAAATATCGGAAGCCACAAATTATCTTCTAATCAAACATGGACACAAAACAAAATATTACAATTAAATAACGCGTATAAGACTATATGTTGCATCCTTATAAGGATCCCTTATATGTCTCTAGTCTAAAGACTTTCATCTTCTGGGATAATCGTGTTTTCTTTCAGTAACACTGAAAATAAATACTGATTCGTGCCATCCTACCCCTGTTTATATATACTATTCCAGTAGATACGTGGATTAAATAAATGCTGATACTAATAATATTCAGAAACGTCCCTTCGACACTAAATTTCTACTAATTTCTTTAAGGCAAAAATTTTAAAAAAAAACTTAACTGAAAACTCTCTTATGGAGGAGAATCGAAGATGAAAAGAGCCACAGTTCTTGTATTAATTAAATAACATGTTGTCGGTAGACCAGAGAAACAGCACCAAAAGCGTTTGAACGATGGAATCCCACTGAAATTCAAATTTTATTGTTAAATATCTTTTAGTAGTAATTAAATACTATCTTGTAAATGTTATGAACACCTTTTTTGATGAAAATTCAACGCTAATTTTATGGATAAATATAGAAATTGTCTGATTCTTGAAAATGGGCTAAAATTATGATGCTCTCTGTAAACGAAGAAGGTCCCAAAGGATAGTTCTGGCAATAAAGTAAACTTCATGGACGGAATTACGTTAATTATGTTAAAATATAAATGTGGTGAAAGTCAATTGGATAAATAATGGTTATTTCCCCATTATCAATCAATCATAATCAAAGACGACCTATGTTTATGTAAACAAAGATTTTACAATGTCAAACAATTTCAAGTCATTTTGGCTTCTTTGGAGGTTCTTTAAGTCGTTTCGACGGATGGAATAAATTTCTATTTTCAAAGTAAACAACGACGATGTTCAACACCTTAGTCCAGATTCATGATTTGTGGCTTTCCATCAACGATAAAAAAACAATGGAATTGACCCCTCCCTCCCCATGGCCCTTTCCTTTCCATAGAGCGATAAAACAGTTTGCTCCAACATGGTGTGGGGTCCAAACGCATTTTTGTGAACTCCAAATGATTTTGGTTGTCGTGATGAAACAAATATGGTAGACAACGCAAAGGAAGTGCCTGTGAGACGTTGTTTTGGAGGTTTTTTTTTACTTAAATGGTTGATATATTTTCCCGCGGATGCGTCACCAATGCATACCGAAAGCATAAGTGGTAAAACTTTGTAAATGTCTGGCATCGAAACGCAGTGAAATTAACCGGCACTTTGAGTGCAAGTGATTCGATTGGAGAATGAATCCCTTCATTACGAACAATAGGATGTTCTCGCTGATTGAATGATGTACGATTGTTTTCCGAGAGAAAGTTGCGTGTTTTTCCAAAGGGAAGGTTTGAAATTTACTGCTCCATTATGCTTTGAAGGCAATAGGCCGATGATGGAGCGCATACAACTCGCTATAAATCTGTTACTTCAAGTACAACGTTTCAAAACAAATTGATCTCATTGAATTTCCCAGAATTTATTGCAACAGTTATTGTCATTCTCTTAGTTTTTCCTGGGATAATTTTTTTTGGTATACAAATTTAAAGGTGTTGAATGAATTTTTAGAAATGAGATGAGCATTTTCCTGATTAATAAATAAGTAAATATGTTAATAAACTAATGATTTTTATTTTGAATATGATTTCGAAGCACCTTCAATTTGTTAACATTTCTCATCAACTTCAAATCGAAGAACAATCCAAAAAAGACACAACGATATTAATGGCGACTGACAGAAGAACGTAAGCGAAGTGAACACAAATAGTGAAAAGACTTGAATAATTCTTGGGAATATCTTCTATCATCGGTTAAGTGCAAATTGATTTGAAGAAAAGTCCAACAATCCACTGAAATTGCAAGCGAAAGGTCAGTCGGGTGCTGAGAGTTTCTTGGTTTCTGCTCCTCAAGAACTTCGTTCGACTTCAATGAGAGCGTGGAATTTCCTTCATCGTTTTATTCATTAAAAGCCAATAAATGCAATTATGAGGCCCATTGATGCGAATTATCAGCTTTTTGGATTTTGGATGATTACGAATATTTTTTTCACATTTTGTGTGAATATTAAGTGCTAAAGTTTCTCTGCCAAGCATCGATATTCCCGAAGCCCGTGGTCCCACGAGATCGTTATTAATCATATTTTATGTTTCGAACGTTCAGACGATATCCGAGAACAATAGGGCAACAACAACAACAGCGCTGCAACAACAATTGTTCTAATAATCAACAGTAACAGAAGGAACTCGTGTCGAATATCTCTCATCAATTTCCACCCCTCTCAACTTTTCAATCAGCGTTGTCTGAGTTTGTTGATTCCGGCCAATCAGAAAAAGGTGTCGAATGATGCTGACCCAAATAGACATCACCTGACCTAGATTCTCGGTTCTTAAGCGACTTCAACTCGCAGAAAAGCTAGCATCAATCTTCCTATTTTGAAAAAAAAATTTAAACTCGGGAGTTTATTTTTAGCCACGCTGTGATATTCATGTCCAGATTCGTTATTAGAAAATTCATAACAGTCATTTTGTTACTGTGATAATGGTGATGAAGGTGTTGATGATGGTGATGATAGTGGCGGTGGTGGTGATAGTGATGGTTATGATGTTGAGGAAGAGGAAGATTGTTTCTGGGACCGAACCGGTTCCTTAATCCTGAGGCGATGATAGGTTCTCGACTGGTTTCAATGAAGTAGAAACGATAAGCGAAATGACATCTTAAATCACATCCAACGAGGCTCAACTTCGAGGGAAAGTGGCAGAATGACAAACAAAATATTGTTCGTACGATGAAGTTTGTGTGGTTGTTGTTGTTGTTGTTGTAGAAACAATTTTAATATCATGATACACTGACTACGGCTTGGATGATGAGGAGGAGGAGAAGGACGAGGATGAATCAGAATAAGAATTAGAGAATAAAAAAAAATGAAAAAAATTGCTCTGAATCTCTATATATCATAGATATATAACATACCTCTGAAGGTGACAAATCTCCTGAAACTTTTTGAGGCAGCATTTTATAGCTCTCATCTGTTTCGCAATAAAACGGGGTGGTTATTATTATTATTATTATGGTCATTATTATTATTATTGTTATTATATTTCTTACTATTTTTTTCTTTTACCGTGGAAGGAATGAAAAATTGTGTTTTTAATATTTTTTTCCTTTTTGTGAACACGACACGATAAAAATAGACGATGGAAAGTAAGAGATGGGAAACTTGGGAGGAGGCTCGTAGTTGCTTTCAATGATTGATGGTGATGCTGATGGAATTATCTCTGCGATGAACCTTATGATAGACTACAGTGACGATTGTGGGGATGTCTTTGATGGCGACGACGACGACGAGGCGGAGGATGGTGATGGTGATGATGATGATGATGAGGTTATAACGAATGAGGAGAGCCCGTCGTGAAGTTGGTAAGAGCTCGTCTGTGCGTGGACTTTTGCGCTCGGACTTTGAAAAGCCTGCACGGAGTTGATGCAGAAGGAAAAGCGAAGCTTCCTCCTCTCGGCACTTTAAAAGCTGAAATTCATTTCGAGTTCGGACCCGCCCGTCTGTTCTGAGAGTAAATAACGATAAAAGTCATCATTAAGGAATCATTAAAGAATCATATTCCTCTGACTTGCAAATATCTCTTTTGTCGACCTTGGGGGTGGCGTCAGGAATGTCGACTCGTTTAAACTTCTTTTGAGGTGAGTCGTTGCGTGCTTTTTCTGCCGTTGTTGCTCTGGAAAACAGCGAGCGCTTCGTAAATCACTGCTGACATCAATCACAGACGCTGTCGGTTCGTAGAGAGAGTGCCGTTCGTTTCTGACAATAAAATCTTCGGGATAGGTTTTGATTGAGTAGGCGGCTCGCAATTTTAATGTCGATCCGTCCTGATTTCGTTGCTGTTCTTGTCGCTCTTTTTGTTGTTGTTGTTTGCGAATCGATGTTGTTACGCGTTTCGATGTCGTTGCAGTGAACTTGGAAATAGTTCTTCGACTTTGAACAATCTTTTTGATTTTTTTCAATTGTTTTATGTTTTTTTTTTATAAACTCCATCGAATCAGATGTCGTAAGAATCAAGAACGAACCCCCAAACTCCAGATTTTCATCTCGATTCGGATTTTTGAAAAGCATGAAGCATCGAAATCTTCCTTCAAAATTGAACTCCGCGTTCGTCATCGTTGTCATCATCTTCGCACAAGTCCAAGAGACCCTCAGCAAAGGGGAAAAGAACCATCGTTATGCAATCAAACAAAAAAACTTCGAAGGTTATTGCGAGCTGGAAATCAGCTGCAAAGGAGAAGATTCGTCCAACCTAACGCTCCCCATAAAACTGCCCATCAAAGGACCCAGGGGACCCCCTGGTCCGGCCGGGCCAAAGGGTGAGAGAGGCAGCGACGGTGCACCCGGAATTCCGGCGAACACGGGTTCGTAAACTTCAAAGTGACGTTTAATGAAATAATTTAATTATTTAATGCTATTAGTAATAAGTAATTATTAACAATTAATTAATTAAAGATAATTAATCTCGATTAATTATGCTTAATTATGACATTTACCTGACGACATGAGATCGTCGCGTGTCACAAACGTTAGACCTTTTTTCTACGTGAACCGTGTGTAAATCCTGTAACCCGAGAGGAGTATTATGCTAATTTTTCTTTACATCCTTCACCCCCGATTTGGGTCCTTGCCACGGTTAAACGAATTTGCCGTCGGAGAGGATTTCCGTTCAGATTTAAACACGCGACCGTCTGCCTTCGACCGATAATCGAAATTGCTTTCTCGGCTCCAACATAAATTTTACGACTTTTTATTAAAAACCGATCTTCAATAGAATCTCCATCGTCATCATCATCATCTTAGTTGACGATCATCATCATCATCATCATGGCCGCCGCCGTCGTCGTCGTCGTCCTAGCTTAGAAACATCATTGTTATCAAAATGAGAGCGAAATGCGACTCTGTACGCCGCTCGAGTTGAAAGAGGACATCAAGTTGTTGACAACTGAAGTCTTGAACCTCATCTTAAGGGACCACGTTCTCCGGCGTGACTTTTCTGCTTTGACAGCGGCATTGGTGCATCCGATGGACCCCATTCAGGGCCCACTGGTGCATCCAATAGGTCCGTGAGAACCACCGACAACAGCATCATCAGGAGCCGATGTTGATGCATGGAAATCATGAGAAACAAAGAAATACTTTCTGAAAACTTTCGGAACCACAAAGACTTCTTTAAGTTTTTTCCGTTTTCTTTCTTAATTTTTTTTCTCTTTAAAAACGAAAACAATCATTAAAAAGTGCGTTCCTGGAGTTCTTTTGTATCTTGGACCTTTTCTTCTTCTGTAAATGGCCGTCTAAGTTCCTAATGACGTAGCTGAACACCTTTGAGGATCGTCATTGACATCATCAAAGTCATCATGGTAGCAACATCATTCATCGTAGTAGTGGTAGTCGTCGTCGTCGTCATCATCATTCAACATCATCGTCATCATGATCGTCAATGTCAACTTTACCGCGCCGAGTTTATTTTGAAAAGTGGGTCTTAGTGGATTCCCTTGTATTTGCACCGACGACGGCCTCCGGGCATCGATGTGTTGTTGCTGTTGTCGTTGATGTTGGTGTTATTGTTGTTGCTGCTACTGTTGTTGCTGTTTATGATGATGATGATGATGATGATGATGATGATGATGATGATGATGATGATGATGATGATGATGATGATGTTATCGTTGAATTCGTTATTGGAACTGAAGTCTGACGTACGGGCAGTTCGATGATCTGCTTTCCATCATCGGAGGAAGGTCTGTTGTTGTTGGTGTTGCTGTTGTTGTTGTCTTGGCTCGCAGACTTTCCATTAACTTGATTGATACACTCAGATTAAATTTGAATTTCACTTCGTTAAATTTAGAAATTACGATTAAGATTTTTTTTAGACCAAATTTTTATTTATTTTTGATTATTATTATTATTATTATTATTTTCCATTTCTTTTCCTCGACTTTATTATTAATACTAATATTATTAAAATTATTACTCAATCGAAGGAAATATCCTAATGTCTGTTGATCAATTGCAACTATGATAATAGATATTTTAATTTTAACAATGAAATTCAGTGAGGGTCTTTAATGATGACGATGACGATGCTAATGATGGTGGTGGTGATGATGGCGGTGATGATGATGTTGCAAATAAATCCTTGCTTTCCATAATGAACCTTTAAACATTTTTGCATTCTCTGAAATTTCTAAAATTAAATTCATTTAAACAATTTTAATCTCCGAAATTTGGACCCGAAATTATCTCATAATTAGACTTGATTGCTCAAACAAAACAAAATCAACAACAACAATTGATGTACAGCAGGCCTGACCAGCTCATCACGACGAAGAGTTGCCTTCTTCGTCGGCCTGACGGAGAACTTCGGTCCAGTCGGTGACCACACGGACATCGTCTTCGACAGGATCGTCACCAACATCGGATCCGCCTACAACCCTTCCACCGGCCGGTTTACTGCACCGGTCAACGGCGTCTACCAATTCAATGTCATCGTGTCTGCTCAGGGACGGCAAAAGGTTATCATTGTTATGTTGTTATTTTATATTATCATTTTATCATTTTTTTTTGTTAATCAATCAACGATAAGAATAATATATATTTAAGAAAATAATAACATTATGATAACGATGTTGTTATAATATCGTAATAATAATTAAAGCTTTCATCAGCAAAGCCGCTATTATTATTATTATTATTACATAAGAAAATATGATTACTATTGTTGTTGTTGTTTGTCGTCATAGTAATTATAGAGGCAGTAAGGCGACGGTGTCTACAAAATGGGTTGGTTATGTTATCCAATCCACTCAATCAATGAGTGTTGTTGTGATGATGACGACGACGTCGATGGTGATGACGATGACGACGACGATGATGACAATCATCCGAGCTTTCGTGTTGATAAGAGATTTCTCACAAAATGGCTTTCGAGCGAATTCATCGTCGTTCTCTAAAAGGACGCGTTCGTTCAAAAAAACAAAAACAAAAATAAACAAAAACAAAACAAAATAAAACAAAAAAAACAAAACAAAAATTGACCGCCAAACAATGCGAACCACCTCAGAAGCGGCTCCATTGAAGAGAAGCGTTAAATGCGTGGTTGCGAAGAACAAAAGAATTGAATTGGAAACAGTTTCACAGGCACATTTAATTTTGTTGATCGCTCGGAGGAAATGAGATTATAACTTATTGTCATATATAATATTATAATGTACGATAATTATTAAGCATGTTTTTTTTTATTTATATTTATTTATTTATTGTTGACTTTAATTTCAAATTCCAAAGATGCAAGTAAAATTGCTTAAGAAGAGTCACGGGTGGCTACGGAACACACATCGCACAACGCACAGCACAGGATGTATTAATACAAAATATTATAAATACGTGTAACTAAAGGATAAACAATAGATTAAATTTTTTGTTTGTTTGCAGCGGTGATGATAATTATGATGATTATGATGATAATGATTATGATGATGATGACTATGATTATGGTGATGATAATGATTATGATGATGATGATTGTGATGATGATTATGATGATGATATGGTACGACTGTGATGGTATGTGACAAACATTTCAATTTATCAAACGTTTCTACCCACGTCTCAAAGTTAGGTGACGTTTTTAAAGATTTAAAATCTCCGACATTTCACGGCTATTTGCTTTCAATGACTTTATTTATTTATCTATTTATCTATCTATTCTATAACGTCTGGATTATTTATGTACGTTATTATTCTCACTTATTGAATATTTACTTAATTCATAATTACATTTTTATTTCTTTAATAAGAATATCGTGTCTATTCGTCTCAGAGACATCAGATGTATATAAATATATTCACAAATATAACGTAATTTGTAATAAAACATTCCAAGAATGTACTACCACATATTTGTTTTAAGCATTTAGAACTAATCACCGCAGATGATCCTCTCAAATAATGATAATCCAAACTGCACAACACTAAGCTTTTTCAGACAAACATTGGAACTCTGTCGGGCTCTTTAAAGGTCATTATGAGGGAATTTGCAAATAACAATTGGTTAATTATTGATTAATTACGTGAAGAGAAGAAAGTGAATTATGATAATCATGACAAATTCATATTTTGGCATCCATGATGAAATTGCAATGAGGAGGACTTTGATTACAGCTTGAGGTTTTAATTTATTACATAATCAGGTTTTGTAAATTCAAATGAAAGCATTCGTTCATTAATTCATTCACTCGTTCATCAATCAATCAATCCATTTTTTAAATTATTCTTTCATTCACTCATCCGTCCATCCATTCAACTCAGTTCGATATCCAATTCACCCCGAAATCATTTCAAGGGTCGCTGATTGTGTCAAACAACAACAACGACATCAACAACAACAACAACAACGACAACAATTTGAATACATCGTAGGCCGTAGTAAATAATTATTTCCAAAATTGAAAACAAATTCTTTCAACACCTTCTCCTATTTTTCTTCCTTCTTTCCATCGGAGAAGAAATGAACGTCTGGAAAGGACTTTTCAGTGAATTCAATTTACACGCAATTTCTTATCCAGGCCTGTTGAACGTAAAACCTCGCATTACAAGGTTACTCAACTGCTTAATACTATACCTGTATTCCAGTTACTTCTATGAGTGTTGTTGCTGTTAATTATTATTATTATTATTATTATTATTATTATTATTATTCTTATTATCATTATTATTATTATTATTATTATTATTATTATTATTAAATATTATTATTATTATTATTATTATTATTATTAACCTTATTTGTATTTTAATTAGTATTTTATCGCAGTTAATGCACTTGTTATTACAGTTATTGTTATGATTTATTATTGGTTACTATAACCTTAACTGTTACTCGTCTGATGATAAATAGTTTGAGCACAAAAGACTCCATTCACTCGTATTAACCTCAATTTATCATAGAATCGCATGACTTTTGACATCTTCGAAGTTATTTTCGTTTTTCAACAACTGCAACAACATCTCGTTGTTGTTGTTGTTGCTTTCTTTCTCTTGTTGGACGTTAGAGTAACATCGTTAGAGTAACATGTAAGATAACAATAACAACAACAAGTGGCCTTTACAAGTATTGATTCAGAAATTCATTAGCGAAACGTGTTTAAAAGTAAAACAAGCGCGTGTCTCCCTTATCGAGTTTGGCCGACGCTTTCAAGGAAACAGTACATCAATCCTGACTGCAATTCAAATTACGAAGGACCTTCCTAACATAAAACAAGCTCTTAATGTGCTGCATATATATGTATGGATATCACGCATGACCTTTGCTGTTCGTCATTGACATGTAATTGCCTCTCTGTTTACGTCTCGTCCGATGCTATTTACAAGCACTGCCTCGGCTGTCGAATGACATTCTGCATTCCTTTTCCCACTCAATCAACGCAATCAAAACAAACTTTACAAGGATTTACGCACGGCTTCATTAGCGAGTGGATTTCTAACTTATCGGATCCAAAGCGAAGCCAAATCACAGCGGACCATCAAATATGTCTAGACATCATTGACAATGGCCATTCAGAGTAACGTTCGTACGTCGCTAACCCCAATTTATTGACCTATTCACAGGTTCATCGTGTGCGATTCTGGCGAAAACGTCGAAAGCCGAAATCTACGAGCCCTGGACGCTTTATTTATTCATGATGTATTGTTTATTTTCTTTCAGGCGGCCGTCATGGTCCTTAAGAACGGAGACATGGTGGCCACCGTTTGGGCGGAAAGTCTTCCTTACTGGGCAACAGCCTCAAACATCGCAGTTCTGAGTCTTGAAAAGGGCGACCAAGTCTGGCTTCTGTTGCTGACGAGAGCCTCCTACCTCCACGGTTACATGTACACCACGTTTTCAGGGTTCATCATCTTTGAACACTGAACTGAAATGTTTTTTAACGGCATTTGCACCGAGCCCGCTCTGCACAGAATGTCTCGTGTTGTCGTATTTTTTAGCATTTTGTCTCTGGTCTGGAACAAAATGAACGCGTCCACCCTAGATCCGTCGATGTCGTCGTTGCTGTTTTTAAATGTTCGATTTGAACGCCATGTTCGCGCTCATGCTTCACGAGCAAATGTCTTGCTTGATGTGCAACTTGCCTCTTTGCAAATTCGCGGGCATCAATCGGATTGTTTCTCAGAACTTTCTTATTGGATCAATCACTAGTAACGGCAGCGCCATGCCCGTCGCGTCTGCCATTCGATGTTTTTCATTATTATTTGTTTTTCATTATTTTCATTGTTACATTTTCTTTAACAAAAATGCTTACATAATTGTTTTGACACTTTCACTCGTCGACCTGTCACCGTGACCCACAATGATCAGGAGCTGCATGTTTGCAATTTGCGCGGTGGAAGTCTCTCCCGAATCCTCGGCAACTTCCTTCCTCCTTCCCATCCATCCTTCCGTGGCCATCGAGGAAGCCATTAAGGCGGAGGTGTGAAGTCACTTCCAGGGATGGAGATCAACGCGCAACTCAATCAACGCGGTCATAGCAGACTGTTGTGCCGCGATAAGGAGCTGCCAAAACAGACCATCCACATTAACCGGGGCGAACTCGCGCATCCATCTTCAGGCTCATTCATCATCGGCCTGATGATGACTTGCAAAAATATTTCAACTAAAATGGCCTCGAGACGAAACAGTAAAACCGGAGCATCTTTATTATCTAGGGAAGCATGCCATTTCATCTCCGATGTCAAAACTTTAAATTTCAAACCTCTCCCATCATCCGATTCGTGGTTAGGACTTTAAACATAAACTCGCTGACGTGGGCGCGAAAACAATAACAGATAAATGTAATAAAATAAGAAAAAAAAACGATCGGAGCATCAGTCAAGCGACCCGGCAGTCAAAATTAGCTTCCGTTCTGATTGTACAGTGGCAGTTGGAAGATGGGCTGCAATGAAGCATCAAATATGAGTATCATGAGAGTAATGATAACCATCCTTGGTAATGATGATGACGATGATGGGGATTATCAGACACTAGCCTGGTTGGAGAATTGGTGTCCGCTCTGATCCATGGTCGTCGCATTTTGTTGGTCAATGGAGGAAGCGGTTTGTATTACGATGGGGTGGCCGGGCTGTTTGCCCTGCATTTGCAGAGCAATTTGCTGGAGTTGGTTTGCAGTCAGTTGGATCTGAAAGGATTGATGGATTTGTGAACGACAGACGACAACTTCACTATAAGTCCACAGATGGCATCTTCAAATAAGCGACTCACAGGCACTTGTTGAATCTCTCCGTTGGATCCGACCACCTGAGTGAACACCTGCATGGGTTGCGCCTGCTGCTGTTGCGGCTGCTGTGCCTGAGGTGCCTGCACTTGGATGATCTGCTGCTGGGAGGGGGCCTGGTTCTGCTCCACGATAGGCTGGAGTGAGCAACCAATTAAAATTGAGCATACGGTGTCCAATTCTCTCTTGTCGTCGTCATATTGACGAGGTCAAACCTGCGTTAAAATGACTCCATTGTTTCCTTGGATGAGTTGAATTTGCTGTGGAATCACCTGTCCACCTATCCAAAATATTGCAAATCAGTCATTTTAATTAACAGGCATTAAATTCCAAAAAGTCAAATAAATAAATTTATGACTCAAATTCCATGACAATAAGTGTTCATCGTGTTCGACGAGTGACGTGTTTGTATTTAGGTTTGTCAAGTGATTATTAATTATACAAGTTGGTGATGGTATTAAATACAGTTTCACCAGCAGCTAATACTGTTATTAGATTTACGGTTAGGGTATTTCTGTGGATCTGATATAGCGGGGATTTTCAGGAATGATGTGCAACCATTAAGACAACTACCACAACCAAAGCAAATTACGGCGTACTTTGAACTTGAACTTGTTGCGTAGGCGCTTGTTGACCAAACTGCACCAAATACTGAATCTGCTGGTCACTGCCTTGAACAGACACATCCTCCTGCAATAAAAAGTCAAGAAATTTATTTTAAAAAATGTCACCCAAGTGCTAAAATTTTAAATGCTTTAAACTTTTAAGTACCAAAGATTCTGCTAAACGAATCATTCTATACTTGGAACACCAACTGGAATTCTAGATTTTTTTATAAAATCATGCGAGCCGACATAACAATGGATAATTTGAAAATGCAAACCCTTTTAGTTGGCCTGATTTCCTCTCTTGGAACGATGTCAATCAGAAAATCAAATTGGTCGTATTTTGTAATTGCCATGGCTATGTCGTTTCTCTAAACAAAGAAGATTAAAATTGTATGAATGAAGTAAAATTGTATGATCAAAATGAAATCAAATTTTACAACTAGGCATCAACTTAAAAATTAATGGATATGAACGTCCCAATATATCATCTCAAAATTCATTAATAAACAAAGAAAATAAATTTTAAAAAAATATTTGACAATATTATTTTATTGGCAATATAATATGGATACTTATTGAATTTGGTTTTACATCTGATAAAACTTATCAATAAATAATCACTAGGAAATTTGAGACATTGTGGATGAAAGCACAAATAATGAACATCTACATCCAAGGACTTGAAATTGTGCACATTCAAACCTGTAACGTCCTTCTCTTGTTATCTTCGGCATGCACCCAGCCCCTTAATGTAAGCTCATTTATAAAGATCTCTGCTGCCTTTGCAAACAAAACAGGGGCTTCTGCACTGATCATCTTAAGTGGAATAAATAAATCAAATGAAATAATCACTTGAATAATATAATAACCAGTCATTGGAACATTTTTTCATATAATATAAAACTCTGCCAATAGTAACCAACTACAAACCTTTACATCTTCATCCATTTTCATTATTTTTTTAATTCTTGCAAGTGGTAATTCTTGGGATTTAAATTCAGTCTAAAAATAAATAAACTATGAATTAAAGTCGATTTGGAAGTACTTCACAATACATATGGTTATTTGTTTCCAAAGATTGCCTGATTTCATTAATTTTAACTACAATTCGTGAGCAATGAGCATCATCAACATCATTTCACTAACAGACAAAAAATAATATGTATAATGCATTGCACAAGCAGTAAGCAAATGTAACATTCAATAAACTACATGAAAACAAGCTCTAAATGCCAAAAGAATGAGATCGATTTACTGGTTTGAGATTTTTTATGTCATCCATTGTTTTTTTCCAAAAATTTTTAAGCTGTTCTTGTGCTTCGCTAAGAGTATGAGCATTGCTAGTTCCAGAAATCTGATCTGAGGCCATTTTCTCAAAATACCATAAAAACAACAACGATATTTAACTGTTAATAGAATGTTTACAAAGATATCACGCAACGGTTTAACCATATAAACTTTGACAAAATTTTGATTATTTTTACTAAATACTAGATTGTTACAGATAAATATTTAAAAATATTTTGTAATGCAAAAACTTAGAAATTATTTGTATTTCAAATTCAACAGCTATTCGTCATTAGCGCGTCACTATAAATAGAAATTACTTTCACAATTACATAGTTCGAAAATTAATTGAATTCTATCTTGCTTATAAGGTTGTAAATAATTGCTAGAAAGAATGTTTAAAATTTGCTTAAGTACTTTTTGGCTCCATCTGGTGAATTATTGTCTAAGCCTTAACAAATAAACAAATACGATCAAATTAATTTTTACGGTCAATACCGATAGTAAGAAATATATTTCATTCTTCGTTCCTACTCCACGATTTTTAAGTGATTTTACACTATTTCTACCTCAAACCCACTATGACACCAAAATCCATGTCCTAAGTGCTATATATACGTGGAGCGATCCTGACTCTTTCAAACTTACCTGGCGTAGGAGACACCGTGATCAAGAAGGCGGTTCTCCCAGGTGGAGGTCAGCCCATTGCACCTAGGGTTGACTGAAGCCTGCGATTACCCCAAATGTGGGTAACTCGGGCGCATCATTTTTGACTGAGGGGAGTTGCGTTCGCGCATTTCCCTGTTTTATAATTAAAATTAACTTAACATATCTCTAAAGCAGCCTAGCTCCTAACCTGTATTATTACAATTCGTGTAATGATTTCCTCCCTCCGGTTGTTTATTGGTGCCTCTGACTTTGACAATGTGTGATTATATTTGTGAAGTGAGCGTGTGTAGAATTGTGAAATGGACGAACATTTTGTTACGGGGTTCAGCTTAAGCCTCTGGGAAGTTAGCGTTAAATTCTTCCGTACCATTTCCTCTAAGGATTATTTAAAACCGCATGAAAACCTTAGTCACTAACTTATGAATTTTAAATTAAAATCAAAACTTTGTTTTACCGCCGGTTCATTGTAACTCAATGAAAAACTTAAAATAAGCAAATAGCTTTTTTGCATGTATTTATAAATTGAAATAGCTATAAATTTGGCTTTATTCGGAAAGACTCGGATAATAACGGACCGAGATTTTCCCCGGTTGGCAAAATAAATATTTTCTCCGAGTCGAAAGTTATCTGAAAATATCTAAGAGACCAAATACATAACTTCAGACCAGAGTCAAAAAAATTACTTAACATTGGATGTAATGATTTTCAGTGGTTTTGGCCGCATTGTTAGTTCGTCGCGTCGCTCGTTATTTATCTTTCGCTTTAATCCCTCTGGCGCATAAGTTGTGGTATTATTAAATATGGTAAATAAATGTTCGGCTTATGGTTGCAAAAGCGGATATGATAGCAATAAAGAAGAAAATGAAGGATTGTCTTTCCATTCATTTCCGCTGAACAATCCTGAATTGTGCGAGAAGTGGGTTAGGGCAAATCCTCGACCTTATTTTGTGCCCACCAAGTATTCGAAAATGTGTTCAAAACATTTTCTGCCAACGGATTTCATATCAAATGTAAAGGACTCAAACAAATCACGATCAAAGAAAAGATCTGAAAGTAACAAAGCTACAAGACAGATAACAAAGTTACGAGATGATGCAGTGCCAAGCATTTTCGCCATAGCACAATCATATTTGCCCGTACCAAAAGTAATTAGAGAAACTTTAAAATCTCCAAACCATCAAGATTTTGAACAAGAACAAATGGAAAAATTAAATACCTTTGAACATGAAAATGATGTTATAGATAAATGCACATTGAGTGAATTGGAAGACCATTTAAAAACTGATGTGAAAATACCATCCGGTTACCATATTAACGTCGTAGACAATATTCTACATATCATGTTGCTGGACAATCGTGATGGCACTCCTTTCATAAAGTCATCATTATCAATATCCAGTACCTTCGATATGACAGTTTGCTATAAAGGGAAACAAATATTAAAATGGAAAAAATTATCGACAATGAGTCAGTTGCTGAATCTATTAGCAAGGCTAAAAAATTGCGAGGAGCAGTTGTTTCTCTTTTGCCATTCCTGATTGCCACCACTATTTATTGGAATAAGGAGATACAAGTAGAGGCCACTTATAATCTGATCCCATCAAGTCGAGATTATTTTATTTCAGCCAAAAACAAAATTTATGCTTTTACTGAAACATTCCAAATTATCAATTTCTGATGTTGATAATTCTATCCATGATGTTGAGGAGCCTTCAAACTGTATGGATAAATCAATCAACTGCCAAGCAGATCGCTGGTTTTAGCATGCCAAGCTGGGAATGACCATGTCCAGGGACATTGAAGTTTATTCTAAAAGATACTGACAAAAATATCGAAGATGAGAGAGGCCTTCAGAATGTGTTTTCAAACATTTATTATCTACTTAAACAATTGGAAAGTTTTTTAAGCATTAAAGATGTCAGAAATTGTTGTAAAGTCTTAAATTGGTTCAAAGAAGCAGGATTTGTTCATCCAAATTTTGGAAGAGACATGAATCTTTATTTGTGGAGGAAAATTTATCAACTCGTAATATATATCACCCTAATATTTATGAACTTTGAAAACTAAAATTGCTAATAACAAATTGTTATACAAAAACATTATGTTGTGTCGCTGAGATTGCAAGGCATATTTAACTAAGAAATCAAGGGCTTCTACTCATTTATATTAGAAAGTACAAACTAATATTTTCTGCCCTATAGTCCACAATGGCCATGTAATCCATACCCCTGAGGTCAATGCAAAGGCCTGTACCCCTAATGCTCTTTCAGTAAGTTATTGATATATCATATTTTGATATGAAAAGATAAGAACCAATCATATTGCATATGGTCAGAAACTGCAAAGTCATTTAAAATAGAAATTTTTCATATTCAATCCTCCACACAAATTGAAATTTTTATGAAAGATTGGAACACATCAACACCATAAACTGTCTTGGGAGCAATGCAGGAACTCTAAGTAATAAGTTGCACGAAAGTTTCATTTTCTAACGTCGAAATCTCTAAACTCTAATTTACTGACGCGTCTCTCATTTGTAAATTCACATTTTTCTATTTTACTTTTTGGGCTTCCAATTTTTGAGAGCCAATCTTTCCTTGAAAAAAATAAGAATAAAGTTAAGCATTATAGATTCTTGTAATTAATAATGGATATGTTGCCTTAAAGATTTATAATAATCACTTACATGTCATCTATCTGTTCAGGAGATCCTTGCATTGTGCCAATAACAGTACCATCACTTTCATTCTTTACCCAGCCATATAAGCCAAGCTTTTTTGCCCTCTCTGCTGTGAACTTTATGAAAGCATCAATGAAACATTATGTGTAAACTATTACCGCACATAAGCAAGAACATTGATTTAATTCCAAAAATGATACCTTTCTGAAGAACACACCTAAAACAAATATATTAAATTCACGTTAAATCTTAATATATTTGACCTAAACAAAATAGGTAATGGAAAAATGGTTTACAACAAACCACTCCAAAACCAGCCTTAAATATTTGATTTAATTTTGATATTTGATTTCAACAATTTTCAGGGGGTTCTACTTTCTAGTCGCCAGAAATTAAGACGTTTTTAAGGTAGAACATGTAATAATGGGATTGGTAGCAAAAAATAATTTATTTTCATCAACTTAAATATAATTAATGTTGCTGAGTTTTTGACAAATGCCATGTTCTGACATATATGTATTTGTTGGCACATGCTTTTCAGAGTGTATTGATTTCTAGAAGAAGTTAGCCGCAGTATATACACTCATAAATAAACTTCATTTTAAAATCCGAAACCTTGCACTCTCCCATGGACTTTATACTCCACCGAAACAAATTTCGAAGTCATGACCGAAAATGCAGAAAGTGCATTTAAAAATGAAAACGAAATCCGTTTAAAATTATGTAGGAACCAAAGCGCTCGAAACTATTGGTCGATTAAATGTTGTTAAAAGTAACCTTCAATATTAGTAATAATAACAATAAATTTTAAATTTCATATTTAGAAATATTTATCAACTCTGGGAAATTGTCTTCATGCATTGTTTGTCTTCTGCAGACCTATTTCGAAGACTTAGCAAATTCTCATCAGGCAGCTGAAGGAAGCGTTCTTGGAAATGAATTTATTTTGAAGTATTTATTCAAAGACATTCCACAGTGGATCTAGTACATTGACGGGATGGCAGGCCGTAGGGAAAAGCATATAAATATTCAAATAAATTATTTAATTTACCAATCTGTCCGTTCTTTTCACTTTGATGGGAGAGGGATATGACGATCTAGAACACGGGTTTCAAACATGATGCCACAGAAGCGGTTGAGTGCGGCCCTCGGTTCCATCGCTCGAGAAAAAAATACTAGTCAATTTTATGACAACTGGAAGATACGAATTCAAAGCAACGAATATTTAGTGTTAAACTTTTAGATGTTTAACACATTGATAGCGATTAATGGAGTGAGTAGGATATGCAATTTGGAGAGGGGATAAAATTTTGGTATCAGTGTGAATTGAGTTCGATAAAACTTGACTAATAATGCACACGGATATCTCTGACTTTGAGATCTGCAAATAAAGATTCTAAATGTTCATTCCGTTTGTGATAGACTACTATTTTAAACGAATTGTTAAATCAACATCTAATTAACTGTAGGCGCAATTGAGACATTTACCCACTGTTACTTTAGATTTTAAGCACCCTTTATAGCAATTGCTCTCTAATCAAGTGTACAGTAATAGGGCAATAACACTAATCCTAGAGGTAATAATTAGGACAATGATCATTATATCAGATTATTACTATTATTATTACTAATGCAGATCATCCCAGCCATTTCCCATAATAGCCAAATATAATAATAGCAACAACAGCAATACTAATACTACTACCAATAACAATAATCTAAAGTAAGTTTTATTATTATTATCATCATTATTATTATTATTATTATTATACTTTTCCTAGAACTAAAACAACATTAACAACGGAGCAACACTGTTTTTGACAACTTCACGAATAAAACGTTGGCAAATGCCAATAATTAAATGCACTTTCAACTGCTGATACAAACTGTTCACTTTGGGATGCATTTTATCGGATGAATTGGGAATGATAATTTACAATTTGAACTTAGAAGCAAAGACGTTGAAAGGTCTGACGTCACTTGCAACCAAATTGCACAAAACTTGGGCAGCATAATTATGGACTGAAAAAAATGTTTGAAAATAAAAGCAAAGCTATAAATAAAGAATTATTCGGATTTTCGTTAGCAGCTAACAGCCTCTTAACGTCGTTTTAAATTATGTTTTAACGAAAACAATTATCTCCACTTTCTCTTTCTCTGTTCATTCACCAACTCATGGTAATGTCAAGAATAATTTTTTTTAATTTCACAAAAAACCATCCACTTTGAAAATATTCCTCCTCTGCATTCAATTCACCACGAGTCGGAGGCTTTTCTTGCAGAAAGGAGCAATAACCGTACAGCGTCGAAGGCTTTCCGTCGTACGTGGTGCTGTGCACGACATCGCTTGCATTACATGTACATTCGATAAAAACAAGGAATAATAATTCCTAGTAGAAAACATTCATTTCCGTATTATTTATTATCGTTGGACTTGATTTCAAGGATCCGTCTCCTTTGGTAGACAAGTGAGTTGCTAAATGAGAATATTATGAAGATTCTTTACGCTACGAGAAGATTTTCGTAAGACTAGCGTTCATTCATAATTTCATTTGATCAGCTAGATATGGTCGAGAAGCACAGCGAGGTGTTTGTCTATTTGTGCGAACAAAATCAATCTCTGCCACAGTTTGGAAATGTTGCTAGGAATCGCTTGCGAACCTCTGACACGCTCAGCAACATGGCCGAGTCCAGAAGGAAAACCGGATCGCTTGAAAAGTTGAGAATTAGGGACAGACTCTCGTCCATGTCTCCGCTGAGGAATTTGTTCTTATCGAATTCTCTCACTCCCTGGAGAAGTTTGAGAGACTTGACGAAAATGTCCACGAGCGATTCATCGGTGAACAACCTCGATGCCTGTAAGGACCTCGTAGGAAGCACTAATCACATCGATACCGACTGCGTCTCTCCCAGGGTCAGCTCAAACAGCCTGGCCAGTATCCACATTGATTCGTTGGATCTCAACGACTCCATCTTGGGCTTCAACATTCCTGTCGAAGACGATTCTGCACCCACATCTTCAATTCTGATGAAACACAACTTGGAAAATATAGGGACAATATATGCCCAGAGAAAGCCGGCCAACCTAGCCAAACGCAAATCGGCATTCACATTCTCACGGTCAACATCCTGTCCTTTGGTTGTACCCGCCATTCACTTGAGACGATTTGAAGGCAAATCAGAAAGGAACGAACAGCTGAAAACAGAAGAACCAAAAGGCTCAGAAGATCAAGTTAAAAGCGCTGCGAGTACTCACCACCAAACTTCCACACTCGCTCATGATGTACCGAGCAGGAGACAAAATGACCCAACAAAAGAAGATAAAAACAAGAAATCAGCTCAATCGGCCAAAAGTTTGGCCAGGTCAAAGTGTATGCAATGGCTTAACAGTCTGGATGAGGATGATTAAATACGATTGAAAAAGAATTCGAGTCAACACTGATGGCTTGGGCAATTTTGGAACCGCTTCACTGTCTTGCTGCGAAAAATTCTGTCTGAATTTATATCCAATTGTCAGTGTCTTTTTCTCAAACGAAGGCATTTTTATATAAATATTTGTTCTTAGAATCTCGGTCGATATTTCTGCAACTGTATGCATTTTGAATGTGTCATTAAATTATCTTCTAAAAAGTTGTTTAATATGGGAATGCGATTAAAGATGGTAAAAAGTAATATAAAATACAATAGCCGACCTCAACGAAATATGGTGCGGTCGCATATATTAAAAACCTGCTCGCAAGAATACCACAGTTTCAGAAATTTATGTAGAAAATAACTCAACCAGTCAGAAAAAAAACAGTATTTTTTCTGTATAATGCAAATATAGTATTTATACAAATGAAATGCAAGTAAGTGATAGAGAATTTGTTTTCTTTCCGAAATTAATTTGAAATATGAAACAGAACAATCTATTTGATTCAAACGTGAAGAGTCGTTAAATTAGATATTTGCATTATATTTCCCTTTACAATTGCTAAAATATTTAACTCATCCATTTAACTTATTATTTTATTTTATATTATTATCTGTCTATCCACCTGTATGGATCTTGTCTTGAAATTTGTAGATGTTTAGTCTCATAACACGGTGATAAACTATTGTGTAATCAAGTGTTAATGTTATTTGGCTATCGTGGTTTTATTTCGTTTTATGGTTGCGTAACATTCTCTTGTTATTCATCAATTAATTTTTCTAATTATATCTTAACAATAGGTTAATAAGCTTTGAAATAGTTACAGAACATCAATAACACCTCTAAAATAAATGAAATCGTCATGTTCTTAGAATCTCGAGAAGTTCAAAGATATTGTTAAACTATTGAGAATCACTAATAAAATCTTGGATTGATAACTGAACCATTCTAATATAATGTTCATTAAAGAAATTAGTAGGTTGTGTTAAAAATAGCATATTTTTGGGGTCTACTTTTCACAGCGAAAAAAAAAACTGTTTCTCTTGCAGTGTTGGGAGGTCCGGCGTGCGTCAACGTTTGTTTCTTTTACTCAATTTCTGGAGATAGTTGCTGTCAGTACTTGGAAAAGTTATCGTTTCGTCTATTGGTAAGTTTCTTGCAAGAGAATTTAAAGCTACTTTATGCATAATTGGATGCAGAAGATATCTTGCAGGTCTGCCGCCAAATTTGCAGGCTTTGTCTTAGCATTAGAATAACATTTAGAACCATGGATTCTGATTTGGAAGCCATCAGAACTTCAGTTAATGGAATTTTAACTACTCAGAAAAATGGTCTTTCGGCCCTTGAGATAGAGGGTATGTTGAAAAATTAGTTTCTTCAAAGTATTTTCCGGAGTATTGCGACAAACATTGTATAATGGTATTTACTTTTAGATTTTTACAAGACTTTGCTCGGTGTGGAACTACCTTACAGAAAATATAATTGCCGAAATGCAGAGGAATTGATTATGAAATACATGCTTAATGTGGTAAAGTGTAGGTGAGTTGCCACTATTGTTTTTGTATGTAATTTAAGCACGAATTCTTTCATGCTTTTGAACCCTCATGAAATTTCTTTGCATTTTGTGTCTAACACTGGAATTTGATTCAGAAATATTGCTGGTAAAATGATCTTTATGCCAATTATAATGGATGAAGCAAAACATGTTGCCAGTCTGGTCAATCGAACAAAAGATGCAAAAAAGACAAAGAAGGTTGCAAGTTATCTAAAGTTACGTGTCGAACAAAAAATCTCAATCACATTAAATAATCAATTAAGGTGGTTGCCTACAATTACAAACTGAGACATCCTACACCTCACGTCAAGAAGCCTTCAAAATGCTTTCCAACCAAGCAACAGAAATTTGGGACCGAAACCGGTCGAGAACAATCCGGCCACTCCAAACCGATTCTTAATGCCAACGGACCACCCCAGGCATCGTTTAAGACTTGTGGTCTCCAATACAACTGCAACAACAACAACAACAACAACAACCTTCCTGGTCCCAGTGGTTTGGCCAAGAGGCGCTTTGAATCTCCCAATCAGTACGGTCATTATCCTCTGAATCAGATCGACGACAGACTGAGAGGTGCCGGGGAAGCTTATTACGCGAGGCCTCAGGATGCTTACCATAAATATTTACCATCTGACAGTGGGCATACATTCCAGAAAAAGGTTGGAATGTTAATTTGAATGATTTCTTTTTTAAAATTGTCAAATAATCAATTATTTGATTGCATATCAGAATGACAGAGAAATTGATGCAAGGTCTCAAATTATCAGAAGTGTTGTCAACGGTAATACATGTGGAATGCTTTATAATTCTGGTTAATTCAAACTGATTGGTTTTATTAAGCAAAGATGCCCATTGAATAATTACTGCTTGTTGCTTACAATTGCAAGTTGAGGCTGAACATTTCTTTTCAGTTCCATCCTCGAGCAGAACTTCCGATCACGAAGTCTCGATAGCGATGCAAGATTCTTCTTCGGAACTTGACGATTCTCTACTCAGTCAAAAGGAGTTTGAAAATCTTAGGATTTCTGTGCAACAAACGAACGAACATTTCGTGGAGAGGATGGTCAGCCTCCCTTCGAGGCTCACTGACGAATTCCTAGCCAAGAGACCCTCGCCCTCTCTCTCTTCCTTCCCGAGTTCGGATATTCCGAAGGAGGACGTACCCTCCTACGGTCGTTCTTTCAGTCTCAACGAACAGACTCAAGGAAGCACGAGAGAGACTTTTGCTATTAGAGGAAAGGACGATGTCGTCAGGAGTTATGCCGGTTCTCGGTTTTCTGCAAGAGTCGTGACCACGGAACCCAGAACCACGTTGGTCGATAACAAACAAATGAATATGTTTGCAACCACTTCACACAGGGATGGCATGCAATCCCCGATGGCCAAACACCCCGTGGATGACTTGTACTCGCCCGCATCGACACCAGTTCAAAATAAGTTACGTTCGGTAGTAGTCGTTCCTGCCAAAAATACTTTCGTTGTGCCAAAATCTCCTGTCCAGCTGTCCAAATTCAGTAATGGCAACAATAATTTTTCTAGTCCTTATCCAGGTGGGGAAGTGGTAATTTTAACTTTATGTTTATATTATTATTATTAACTTTAATCAGAATATAATTTAAGTAACATAATACAGAACTTATATTGTGACAGATCATCTGTAGAGCTTTTAACAAAATAAGCTCATTTCTTGGATTTTCATTAGGCATCCTTAATATTAAATCAATGATTTCTAGTCATTTAAGTAATTCATTTTAAAATATTTCTGTACTAAATATGAGCCTAGATATTTTCTGCTAAAATTTGTATATAAATGGTCCATATATGAAAATGATTGAGTATAAACCCAGCAGAATCTGGTCATCAAGCAGCATCTTCTCCACGTACTCCTGAAAGTTTGATTTCAAAGCATCCTTCTTCCACTCCCATCCATCCTCCTTTGATTTCCGAAGATCCATCCATCATTCCGCCGGTGACCTCACCCTCATCTCTCAACCACTCCAAACTTTCCCAGCTGTATTCCTTAAACACTGCAAAGACTCTCTCTGTTTCCCTCTCTCCGATTCAAGGTTCCTGATCCGATTAGAAATTGCACTCACTTTCATCTAAATTAATTAAATTGAATTATTTAAATTTAAAGTCAATCATGTTGATTTAATTAATGCAATTATAAAATTCTTTTCTTCTTCAAGCTTCTGCAACACCTTCAGAAGTGAAGATCATCCAGACGTCGTCCTCGAATGGAGGCAACGCGAGTCACGGAGTCGTTCCTCACCAGTGGGGTTTGCCAGGTTCGCCTGGAAAATATTCAATTAATTTTATTTATTAATTATTAAAATTAATAATTTTACTGATTGTTAATGGTTAACTCCCTGTCCTAAACAATATTTTATGGCTTTGATGTTGTTGATCTTTATATACATATATCTTCTCCAGCAGATAATTCTCAAATCAATGGAGAAGTTGAAGACAATGACATGGTAACGACGACTCGTTCGTGATTGTGCGACATTGTAGGCATGCGATAAACGAAATTTATTCTCATCGATTCAGATCGTGGTCACCGAAGTGCACAGCATGTCCCTCGTTCTCGGACATTTCAAGAACTCCAGCACTCCTGTGAGCATTTCTGTTTTCTTCCTTTTTTGACTTTTCAACCAAATTGGGTTGGCTATGCTTGGTCAATATTAAGTCAGAATTTAGAATTTAATTTTTTAAATCCTGAAATTGGATGGCGAGATTAAGCCAGAATTTAGAATTTAATTTCTTAAATTCTCAGGTGACATTTGCTCTGACCAACCTGGAAGATCTGATCGAAGTGGACTTGGACTACGTACGAATTCTTCTCCTCAATCGAGTCTTCAAGGCTGCCTTTGACTACAAGTGATTGATTATTTCGCTTGTCATCGTTTTCAGTAAAGTCTCAACCATCTTTGTCATGGAAAAGACCATAATTGCATCATCATCATCATCTATCATCATCATTATCATCATTATTTGTCCTTGCTTTCTTGATAATCTAGAATTAGGCTTCTGGCATGTAGTTGAATTAAACCAGATAATAGATTTTTATAATATTTTTATTATAAATGTTTTTTATTATAAATATGTTTATATTATATATATTTATTTGTATTATATAGATGTAATAAATTATTTGAGCTTATGTTGATAACTATTGCTGCACTATTTCCTCTGACAGTTCTTCGAAATGTTATGGAACATTGTACAAGAGGAACGTATCATCTTGGATCAACATGAACCTCTTCATTCTCGAGGAAACCTTGGATCCGCTGTCTGTCAGGGTAATCGTGCACTGATTAATTTGCATTCCGCTTTTGGATATTTGTCAATTTATTCAGCATTATTTAACATTATGTTTATAATTTAATAATTTTAATAAATTTAATAATTTAATATTCGGCATAATTTAATGCAGTTTTTTTAGATTGGTTGGTGTTATTGTTTATTTTTAGATGCAGAGGAATTCCCAAAGCCGCCCCACGTACACCGTATCCGAGTTGTTTTCCATCAGAAGAAAGAGCAGAAGCTACGAAAATGGAAGTCTCACTAAAAGCATCAAAGAACAGGATATCATCTCTGGACAGGAACCAATCAAGTTTGACAACCTGGAAAGGAAGCTTGCCATTCTCCAGAAATGGGAAGACGATGGAAAAATCGTTCTTGAAATCTTCTCACTCGATGAGGTCGGAATTGAAACTCAAGAACTCTTTCGATCGACTTTGCCCGTTTCACATTCGAGGGAATGCTCTTATTTTAGGATGAAGTTTTGCCCAGGAATTCTCAGAGATCTCCGAGGCCAAAAGTGGACGGAAGGACCAGAGTGGAGTGTTACCTGAGGGGCTTTTCTGACCAAGACGTGGAGTGGACCCCGTCCAGGATTTCGAAGATGAAGGACCTTCTGAGGGTGGGTTCAAAGGTGCTGGTGAGAATCTACGAGAGGTTGTGCTACAAAAATCGGAAAGTCTTTTCGATCGACCTGAGGTCTCTGGAAAGGTGTTCTTTCCTAACGGAGATTTTGAGGAGAGAACCTTCTTTGTGGTGAGGATTTTTTTTCAGTTATGCTATCGTAATATTATTTGTTTTCTGGGTATGAAAAGATGAAGGTACAGGATAGGCCTGCAATTTTAGTATTGCAATTTAGTATTGCATACATTGAAAAATTGAATCACAATGTGTATTAATATGTTTGAATATAATGTGTTTTGCTATCAAACTTGGTCTATAATTATCCCATGAGAACATTAAAAGTTGTGCTGATGTAACAATTAGCAAGATATAGCAATTATGTTTGATTTTTGAGCCTGCATTTATCTTTATCATTATCTTTATTATTATCATTATCTTTATTATTATTATTATTATTATTATTATTATTATTATTATTATTATTATTGTGATTATGATTATTATTATTACTCAAATTGATTAAGATAAAAGTAAATATTATATTGTTGCAGTCCCCAGTGGAAGGTTGAGCAGGTTGAAATGCCTTTGAGCGGTGAAAGGATTCTTGTGACCAGCGTCAGATCACTGCAGCAGATTTATGTCAGTTCAAGTAATTTTCATACATTTATATACACGTGACCTCATTAATTATTGTTTTATTATTAGTATTTATTTGATATTATATTATTATTATTGTTATTATTATTATATGACTTTGCATGCCATGTTGTTTAAATTTGTCTGAGCAAACACATCACATCTGCAGTTTATTTCTTCTGAAATTGTTATGAGCTTAGTTTTGCAAGTATATATTAATCATAAAATTTCTAAAGCTATTTGGCAGCTCTCTGATGTTTGTCTCTGGCAGCGTAATTATAAAATTAATATATTAATTTAATATATTACATTTCAGGCCCTTCCTATGAAGTACCTCGAACCCTTTGGAGCGATGTTCACCTCGATGCAAGAGTTTTACGGCAAAGTAAGTCGGTCGAAGCAATGAATGATTCTCCGGAGTCGTTAATAATTTTTGTTGACCTTCCCCGATCAGCACGGCGGAAATTGTTTCGATGCCCCGACTCAGTTGCGATGCTTGTGCGCCTTCAAGTCCTCGGAGGATGGTTTGTGGTACAGAGGTCGATTGGAGACCTTGAACGACGATTCCAAGGTCAGTTCGGTTTTATCAGAATGAAAATTAGATTTGTCGATGACATTTAGTGATTTATTTAATAATTTCATTGCAAAATATGGTGATGCTTAATATAAACTTATTTGAATAAAAATGTTGTCAATGTTGTTGTAAATGTTGCACAAGCTTTATTTAAGCAAATCTATATTGTAGTTTTTGGTCTATTCTGTTGACTTTGGAAACTACGAGACGCTGCCAGAGACCAACATCAGAGAGCTGCCAAACAGCTTTAGAAACCTTCCACTGCTGTCCTGCTATCTGAAGTTGACTGGTAAAGTTCTGACAATTACTTCCACACAGAAATTTTAATTTGTTTGTTATCAAACCTTATCATCGATCGATCAATCAAATTCGTGTCGATTTGTTAGGAGCAGCAACATCGTGCGGAACAAAACACAACCTCGAGTCGAGAGTTCTCCACAGGGTCTTTCGGTACTTTCCCCTATCGAAGCCGAAAAACCAGCTTTCTCCCGGAATACTCTTCAACCCCTGCGAGAATTCTCCATTGGTCTTCTAGCGGAGGAATCGCTAGCGCATCCAAACATCTCGACCTAACTACGTTACGTTTTGCGTTCGAAAGTTTCATTGCCGAGCAGTCTTATCGTTTTTTTTTCTGTTACATTTGGTTTTTAAGGTAATTTTAGGAAAGGCTTTTGAAATTGTTGGCTAGTCTGTTTGTATTGTTTGGACTGAAAGTCATTTACGATCAAAACCATTATAACTTGAAGATGGTCAGATGTTTACATTTCATTTTTTTTCTTTTAATCGCTTTAAAAACGTTTCTTTGATTCTGAGTTACGCCCAAAGATTTCGATTTGTTTGAACATTTTAACTTGCCTCGAGTCACCATGACGACGAATGTAATTCTTTTAAAAACAAAAGTCGTGAAAGTTTTGTTTATTGAAATTTATTCGAGCAAACCAATTGGGTCTCTGAACACATTTAAATAGTTGGAAGCAGATCTTAAAATAATCATAACTTTAAATTGGAGTTGGTATTGGGTCAACCAGAAATAAATTTATTATTAAAATTATAGGATTGGATTACGTTGGAACATTGATTTCATTATCCGCAGAACATCAAGTTGAGATCGGTGTAAAGTTTAAATTAAAAATATAATAATGCACAAATAAGAGAATATTTGTAGAAAATGTAGTGCTTGTAGCTCGTTGGAAGCATAGCTTATTGTAATTTGTTGATCTCGAACAGAGTTTCTTCAATTTCGTCGTTGGCCAGCAGAGCAGACGACATGGTTCTTTAATAATAAACGAATTGAATTGGAGTTAAAGAGTAGTTTTTAAATTGAAAGTCAGATAATGATCGTCTCACATGTTCGGTATATTCTCCTCGATCCACTTCAGGGGATCGTTCTAAAAGGTAATATTATATGATTATGGTAATTTTCAAAATAATTTAACAATTGTTTTAAATGCAAAAATTCAACAAGATAAACAAATCACAAAACCTGGTCGTGTTGATTCGAAGTTTCACACTCAGGTCTGTTCCTCTGTTTGATTCCTTCTTTAAGATATAATAAAATATGTTAAAATAAAATATATAAAACAAACTAAGAAGTTGGTTACAGTCATTCAGTAAAACCCCTTGTTTTGAATGAAGGATGAGACAGGAAATCAATTCAATTATTAAAGTGACTGGGTTGGTAAACTTAGAATAAATAGAGAACATTTGCAACCAAATGAACTGCATTGCTTGTCAGAAGTAAAACATTTAAACAAAGTATGGAATAATGACCAATTTGATATTAAATAATAATAATAATGACCAATTTGGTATTAAATAATAATAATAATGAAATAATAACGACCAATTTTGGAAAATTAAAGAAGTGCGTCTGCTCGTACGAACCCAGTTCCGTGTTCATCATCGGCTCCCTGGACTCGTCTTCCTCTTCGTCGCCATCGTTTAGGGCAGAATATGCGTACCTGGAATATTAATTGAAAGTGCACTTCATTGAATATCACATCATTGAGAGCCCACCCACCTCAGATTGCTTGCAGAGGGTCTCCAAAGGATCATTATCATGACCAGAAGAAGGGAAAAGAGCATTGGCCAGAAGACATCATCCAACCACAATTCTCTCCAATTCTAGAAAAAAAAAAACATCAGTCAGCTTCTCTGTTAAGACACTAATTATTAAACTAATAATGCATGGAATGCATTTTCAAGTCACTGTAATAATAATAATAATAATAATAAAAAAGCATAATTTCTATAAGGATGCAAGGAAAATATTAACAATGTTTTTTTACATATATGAAATAAGATTTTTGTTTGTTTGACCTCAATGCAATCCCCGAGTCTGAATGTAGCAAACGACCAAATGATGAAGAGCAAAGAAGCTGAAACGACAAATGATTGTTTAATAATATTACATAATTATAATAGGCCATCAGGTGTAATTATATTATGTAATAATAACAGGCTTTACAGGGTGATCTTCATAGCAATAAATAATCTCTGTCACCTATGAGAGCAAAAAAAAGGGTGTAAGTGAATTTCTTGTAAACTGCCAGTTTCGTGCCATTTTTTCTAAGAGTCAGTGTTCGCATCGTTCTGAACAGCGAGTGAAAGATCTGAAATGGAGGCCCGCTTGCTTTATACTTTATGTGTTACCATTATCATCATCATCACCACCACCACCATGATATCATCATCATCATCAATATTTAAATTGATTCAAATTAAGATGTAAATAACTCACCCAGTAGAAAAAGATGGCATCGATTATTGCAAGGACCAGAGCCAAAAATGCCGTGACATTCTTCTTCTGGATGCTTCTCTGTCATGTTATAAATAAATAATAAAAATGTATAATTATTAAATAATTAAATTAAACAATAAACCACTCCACGATAATAACTTTCATTAACATTAACAACAATGATAACTTCGTAGATGCAATGTTCAACATTATTACATAGATAACAATACGGATCGGATAACGATTATTATTACACATAATTAACGAATCTTTAATAATTAATTAATTAATAAATAAATAATCAAAACAAGGCAATACCAACATTTTCCCTGTAGTGGATGCCTTGAGAGGCAGAGAAGAGAAAATAAAGGAGTCCTGCAGCCCCAAGGAAGTAGAGGGTCCTTCCGAGGCGGGGTCTGCAATAAGAATTGCAGTGGAGCTCATGTCATGACAGATGTTGTTAGTTGGTTAAGTGATTTAACTTTATAAAATTCAGTTATCTTATAATATGTTAACAGGTGAAGGGTAGGCCTCATGTAGCTTGTAATTAATAAACAAGAATAATTATTATAATAATAGTAGTGATGATGATGATTAACCATCGCGTTCGGTCGGAAACCTACTTGACGATTCCAAATCCCACGCTGACCACCATGACAAGTATCCTTGCAGAGGTCCTCTTCAGTGCGGACACGAGTTCCGCGAACACCACCGCACCGTACGCTAAACATTTGACGAGCGAGCGAGTTATTTATTAATAATGCAAATTAATAAATTATCATAATTTATTAAGGAGTTAACGATTTAACTTTCAGGTAAATGATATTTAGGGATTAAATTTAATCAGATCAATAGTCCGGAATGACTTGTGTCTGTTAACATTTGATGACTCATCATGTATCAGTAAAATTAATTATTAAAATTAAACATCAAAATTAATTTACTATTATCGTAAAAACATAAAATAATTTAATTAATTAACGTGAATAATCCACAAACTCCGTCATCCTCACCCGCCTCCTCTGCTGTTCTGTTGAAGCGTTCAAACTCCACCAAGTACATCAACTTCTCCACGAGACCTGAAGCCATCGTTCAACCAGAGTTCAACCAGGGTTCAACCAGGGTTCAACCATCACCATCAACCAAAGTTAATAAGGAATAAAATATTAAAATTAACCTCCATTTAATCACATTTGTCCTCATAAAAATGGTTCAGAAATCAATTTCAAACTCAAATTGAATCTCAACATTGATCACAAAACCATAACACAACAACAACAACAATGTTGTCAACAAACCAAGCAAAATGATGAAGGCAATGTAATACTGAAGCTGCAGAAGTTCTTTGTAGAAATAACAGCAGAGGATGAGCCACGCCAACAGGTAAAATACGTACAAGGAAAGTGACACTTGGTAAAACTGGTGAATAAATCAAATAAATTTTCAATATTTTGAGAATATCGTCAAAATTAATCTTAAATGAAAACAAAACTTTTAAGAGCTTTCAATAGTTTTAGAAATTCCATGTATTTAAACATTCCCTAATATTAGTGGGTTGAGTATGTTAAGTATGTTTAAGAAAATATTTCAGAATAAAATAAACAAAAACAGAAGTGAAATAATTTTGAAAATGCCTACAATGAGAAGGGGCCAAAATGCGGGTGGCAGATGGCCGTACATACTCCTCCAAGACAAATCCAAAGATTCTCCTGGATAAAATAATATGCATTTCTAAATATAACAATAGCAATTTTCATGTTGGTTAAATGTTATTAATAAATGTTTTAATAATAATATTTATTAATTCATTTATTAATTTTAATAATAACATTTAACCAACATGAAAATCAAATCTAAAGATAGAGCAATCTATAATGTTCCAACTTATTTACAATATTTTTAACAAACAAACAAAAAGCAACCTCTAGCAAGGAGTGTGCCATTGAAGGTCATTTCAATCAAGTACAGTCCCTCTTCGGGAATCACGACGGAGCAGTTGTGTCTAACGACCTGTGAATGTTTAACAACTCATTATTTATTAACACAAAGTTTATTCAAATTAATATATTTTGTTTTTTTTTTATAAAGATAACAGTATTTTCTACTCGCTAAATATTTATCGTTAAGATTAAAGTAAAGTGTTATTTGTAATGTATTTCTGACCATTGATGAGTTGCTTGAGGGAGCTTCTCCGACAGTGGAATTCTTTAACAAAAATTTTATTATTTTACCAATTATATCTCTTGGATTCTAATTCATTTTGAGGAATTACAATTTTCAATTTACTAATTATAGCTCTAGGATTCTAAATCACTTTGAAGATTTATAATATTAAAGCAGTTAAGAAACAAATGCATTAAGTGAGTAATGAAATGAAAACAAAACTCACGCCACATTCTTGAAAACTCTCATTGGCCAACTAAATAAAATGAAACTTTGAAAGAAAAACCATGTAAGATAACAAAATTCAAATATAAAAATTCACTTACAAATTTTATTAAGGAGTTGCTTTGTTTGCAATTAATCTCCTGATAAGCAACCAATTGCATTTTTGAACAATTTATTGAACTTTCCTGTAAAATTTGATGCAATTGGTAAAAACCAAATAAAATTATATCATTAATTTAAAAAAATCCTACATGATTCAATGGTAAGCAATCCAAAGATAAAGTCTTTAACATGAGCAATCCAGACTCTGTTCCATTACATTTGTCTAAAAAAATATAAAGGCTTAATAATTTCCATTAAAAAATCTTTAAAAATTGCTTTAAACATCACTTACAATTAAGAAATACACAAGTTTGGTTATAAAATGATTGGACGATTCTTGTATCCTGAAACATTAAGCACTTAATAAAATTCGCACTACATAAGAGAAATATAAAAACTTACACGAAATTCTCCAGATGCAAAAGCAAAAAATATTGCGAATAGAAAACATCTACAATATAAATTAATCATTTTTCTTCTTTCTCTAACAACGATGTACAACACGAAAATGTTTACAAGGCACTTATAAAAGTTAAGTTTCTAAAACGAATGTGCACCGATTAAGGCTATTAACAATTTAACAGTTTTTATTTAAATCCAATTATATTTTGATGATTAAATAAATGTCAAACTATAAAAAAAAGTGACTTAATAAATACAAGTTTAGAAAAAGCAAAGGATGCGAAGTTTAATTTAACTGAAAGATTGATTTTATGTATCGTTATAAAACATTTCAACTTTTATGCTTAGATTTTAAATAAATAGAATTACATTTTATTATCGAGTACTTAGCAGGGCAGAAGCAAATTTTCTGCTTAACCTATTCTCATCCTGTAAAAACCTTAATCAGCGCCTAAAAATATGACTATCTTAAGTAAATTCTCCTTTCACCTGCCAATAAAACGTGGCAAAGACCTCTCGAGAAAATTTAGCAGGAGAACACCAGTACAGAATATCATTTATGATGGCTTGATAATATCAACACAATTCAGCAATACTAAAACAGAAAAACATCAAACGTCTGATGTTGCACTAAGCCAACCTTAACTGCTGGATCAAAGGAGATTGGAGAATTCAGTACCGAATTACAGAAGGAATTTAACTAATTGTAAATTTCCCACCAGATTAATTAAAATTACGGTGGCTCGAAATAACTAAATTTCGTCACCTCTCCTCAAATAATAGCCGTAACTATTTACGACTTAACTAGTAACTAACAATAGTTACGAGAATATTATCATTGTTGTCCTGATACCAACTAGTGCAACTGTTATTATTATTAAGAAAAAGTTCGTTTTATTCCTCTCAGATTCTCAGCATTCCGAGTGCTCTTACAACTACTAGGACGATCTCAGATTCCAAATTCCATATCCGGTTAATTTCAACGTCCAGGTCCTTGTATTTGCTTATTTTCAAACTTCTCTAAGCGCGATGTTTCTAAGCGATTAGTTTACAATTACTACTGTAATCTTAAGGAACTTGAGTTATCTGTTAAAGGAAAGAATGACAAAGCCATGAATGTTGGGAAATTTTCCTCGTATAGATTAGATTATAGGCAGAGCACTAAGAGATGGTGCAGTAGTTTATATTTACTATACTTTAGGGTCCGTTCTTATCGCTTGTTGATAAAGTCACAACC